>PVLD010014286.1:0-13515 GCA_004027595.1 Dinomys branickii
GAATTCTCTCTTTCTTCCTTCAATATGAAGGAATCTGAGGATCTTAGAAAGGCTTCAGGGTACTGGTGGTGGAAGCCTTTACATTCCTATGGTTGTTCAGGGCATAGATGTTATATATCATGAAACAGCAAGCAGGTATTGTGTTTCTTCAATCATGCTTGGTCAACTACTCCAGTAGGATGTAATCCCTTAAACTGTGGAATTCAGTTCCTGATCCACCAAGTGTATGGGCCTGGCTGGAGAAGATATTTTCCTTTTCTGAGCCTTAATTTGCTCATCTGTAAAATGGAATCACAGTGGGTAGAATGGCATAGTACGTTTCTAATTATATTCCCTCAGAATACTCCTACCTGCAGGGCTCTAACTGGGCTAACTGCAGTCAAGCAAATCAAGTTTTCCTCCTTATCATGACTAACAATAAAAATGAGCATAGCACATAACTTTAAAATTGGTCAGGTTCTTTCATTTTCATTGCTTCCTCTTGTGATCACATGGCTGACTAGCAGTCAACAGTGCAGTGCTACTAAACTGGGATAATCAGGAAGCTAGGCGATGAAATACATTTTTACTTGCAATGCTTTCTACTTACAGTGGATTTATTCAGAAGCAGCTTGATCATAAGTCAAGGAATACCTCATTTGTTTCTGTCTTTATGCCTTTACAGGACCCATCTGAATGTCTTTCCCCTCCTCTCAGTCTCTGTCATTTTTAAAACTATTTAAAAGCTTAGTTCCTTCCTAATTTGTCTTTTGTAATCGTTATTTTGAATTCCGTTCACCTTGATGGGCTCTGCTTACATGTTAGCATTAGCACTGAGTATATAGTAGTTGTATATTTTCCAAAGTCATTTCAGATATATGTAAGCTTTGTCACCCCACTTAGACATCAAACTCCTCAGGGAATATAATAGAAGTTGTTTCCTCTTTTTGCCCTAGTGAAATTAACCAAGTGCCTGTCTCTCTCAGAGAAGCCTTCAAAAGGGTTCTTGCTGTTGAGATCTCAGTCTACACACAACTCAACTGCTCAAGCCATTGCCTTAGTGTCAAGATGGGACATCCATCCCCCTCAGTGGAGGCTGTATTTACAGAAACTATTGTATTTAAGGTTCAAAAAAGCTGCCTAAATAAAGCTGTGATGGGTACATAGAACTTGGCAGTCAATTGGTGGTATAATTTACCAAATTCTGGCACATCATGCCATAACTGACAATAACTGGATTCAAGAAAAGAGAGGTAGTAAGAAAATAAAATCATAGCCATGTTGCTGAAATGGTAGGAGCAAACGTTTAATTTCCAACTGTAGAATTTTTAATACTTTCAGTAAATTTGATAATTTAATAGATTAAATGGCAGATAAAAAGAGAAGAGACTGAGCAAAGGTATTTCCAGAAAATAGGGAAAAGACATTTCCAGAAAATAGTCCTGAAGTGAACATCATAAATGTTTGCAACAGGTTGCAGCCTGCTCAGCTGAAACACAAGGCCTCTTCCTTCTGGAACATTCTCTGATTCACTGGCAGAGGACAGAAAATCAGTACTCAAGGATAAAAACAGAGACTTCACTTGAAGTATTTCAGGAAAGTTTATTTTAGCAAACTCTGCCTGTGGTGGGAGATAGCATGGTTTCTTTTACGGGTATCTTCTCTTTTTTGAAAGCATCCATCTTGCATTCAATGCCCTCAAAGTGATAATCACATACTAGTTGTTGTCAGTTATGATCTTCAGTGAGAAACTCAAGTTCTGGGGAAATAAAAGAAAGGAAACTGAACCAATGGCAATTCTGGCTTTCAAAATGATAAGCTACAGAGGCTGTGCAACATCTGTTCAAGGAGCCTGAACACAATGCCAGTACTACTGCTTACTAGGTGTGATGGTGGACATCTTCTCAGGAAAAAGAGACTCCTCCTTTTAGAGAACAGCCTTACTCTCCAGGTTGTTCATGTGGTTCTAGTAGAGATGAGTTTATCTATTCCCTTGACCATGGGGGCAATCATAGAACAAAATTGGGACAATCAGACCCTCCAAAGGATTTTTTCTGGTGGCAAACTAAGAAAGATATGAGCCCTGAAGTTGTCAGTGGCAAACATTAAATCTCAGAGAAATTGCTAAGCTAAGCAAATGAAACCATCAGTGATGAGATAAGGTGAGAGAGATCCCACAGTATTAGAACACTTGGTTTCTAACAACACCCTTGCCATAAAACAACAAAATTTTCCATACCTCAAAGCTATTTAATGATCAGTTCCTGTTGTGTGCTATCAACAATGCTATCTTAAATAATAGACTATAATTAACATTTGAATGAAATGAATGGCTAAAACACACTATGATGTCTGGTTTGGGATAAGACACCAGTCTCAGTGCATCACCTCAAATTCTCTATTTAAAAACAATACTGTAGCTCAGATTTAAAACACATTAGTGCATTGTTCCATACACTTAGTGGTACCAGACTTATTTTTAAATAATATGTTAGAGTTGGAAAAGCACAGTGAATACTCATAACATACTGTATGGAATAAAACTCACATGTCAATCTTTTACATACTTAAACAATGCTCATATTGTTTTTGAAAGTTTTGTTTCAGGTGTGCACACCCTATATTTCACTGATTATTAAAAAACACAGTTTTACAGTGTAATTTCCCTGTACTCAGGATAAAATCTATAATCTATAGAATAGTATGATTTAATTAGCATCACTCTTTTTTCTTAGTGATACCCAAGATATTTATAAAATTCTGACAACTGACAACTGATAAGAGTCTTAGTTCAGTGATACAATGACCACATACATGGGAGTGTGTTCTGGATTATAACATAAAGTATATTTCTTACTGCAGGTAGCAATCAAAAGAATTTGAAAGCAAATTTATTGCAGAACTTATGTAGGGATCCAAACTTGATTATCAGAGGAGTGATCACTATACATACGAGCTAATGCATTGATCCATCTTCATATTTATATGATGTCTTAACACAATTACACATGGTATCCCAAATACCTTTCACCTCATGTGGAAGCCTCCAGATCTTCACAGAGAAACCTCACTGGATTAACAGGCTTCTGCCATTCAGTGAATGCCACATGCATTCCCCTCTGTAGCCAAAGATAAGCCCACAGTGAGGTACAGAGTGGCTTGAAATCTTTCCAGGATATCAGAGAAATGAGGACAGGTGAGTCAGGTGCCTTGCCACCTACAGATGGCAGTGTTCCAAAAGTGTATCTGCAAATCAATTTCTTGTAACTTGAAATTGACTTTCCCTTGTGCTATGATTTTTATGTGTTCTCCAAAGGCCAGATGTTAAAGGCTTTGTTAACTGCCTGTGGCACTGTTGGGAAATGGTAAAATATTTTAGAGGTGGGGCCTAGTAGAAGTAAGTTAGATCATCGGGAATATGCTCTTGGAGGGGAAATTGGGACCCTGGCTCCTTCCTCTCTTTCCTTCCTGAGTGCCATGAGATAAGAGCCTCTTTTGCTGCAAGTTTTGCCATCCTGTATTGACTCACCATAAGTCCACAATCAAAGTTAAGTGACCATAGACTAAAACCTCTGAAGCCATGAGCCAAAATAAACTTTCTTCTTTTTAAGTTGATTTATCTCATGAATCTGTCACAGTGATGGAAAGCTCACTAACACACCTGAGAAGCCATGTTACTACTGGTGATCAGGTACCCTGGAGAGTCTATCAGAGTTGTTGTTTGTTTGGTTGGTTGGTTAGTTTTCTGAGTTGGTTTTTTTGTTTTGGTTTTTGGTGGGGTTTTTTTTTTTTTGGTCTTTTTGAGACAGGGTTTCACTATTTTGTTCAGGCTGGCCTAGAGCTCACTTTGGAGCCCAGGCTGGTCTCAAACTCACAGTGATCCTCCTACCTCAGCTTCCTGAGTGCTGAGATTACAGCTGTGTACCACCACATCTGGCTGAGAGTTGTTTTAAACTACAATGGAGTTGAACTATAGATGTGCCTGGGGTACCTCTGTACCCACTAAACAAAGAGGATGTTCTTCTCCCTCCTGTGCCTGCTTTCCTCTTCCCTGGCCCACAACAATCATGTTCATTTTATTTTTAGTATAATTTTCCTGCTGCTTATCATTCTTGATCTGCTGACCTAGAGTCTAACAGAGAGGCTAATATAGGTAGTTACATGTGAGTCCTGGTTTCTGTTACTGAGAACCCTGTGTGTGAGTTAAGATTTTGAAGATGAAAAATTCCAGATACACAAATTACCATTTTTGTTCCTCATCTGCTCTCAAGGATGCTGCACCTCATCAATACAAGAGTCTACAGGCACATTGGCCTTTTCTCAGCACCCCACTGGAGAAGGACCCACAGTAACAAGTTTATGTTTTCCTTACTCTAGTACCTTATCAGTAAGTCCTGGGATCGAGGTGAGACTGCAGGTAGGAAAGGTCCTGGTGGGACTCATGAAGTATCCATTTGCAAGGATGAAGCTCATTCTCAGCCACCATAAGATGGTCAAAAAGGAAGTGTATACCTTTATGGGAACTTTGCTAAAGCTAAGTCTTCCTGAATAATTTTCTAGCACCCTGGTGAACAGATATATGTCCAGGAAAAAAAGGAAATGGACAAATAAAAGGAAAATGCAGAGACATGAAAGCTACTCCTCCAGCCTTTCACAACACAGGAGTGCTTTGTGCAGCACAACCTTGTGGGCCAAAATAGACAACTATGCATCCTAAAGTAGATGTTTATAGCTTAAAAAGGAGAAAAAAGAAGGACCTGCAAATTACTGAATAGATGACCCCAGGCACTGCTGTGGGTGATTTATATAAATCGTATCATTTATCCAGTGTATTCACATGTAAGGAATCCAAAATAGAAGGGGAAATGCAAACACATAATTTTGCATATCCTACAGAAATTATGGGTGATTGTTTTGTTGGTGTGGGTGGTTGAATATTTTTCTTTCCCCAGGCACATCTATTCATATCATAATCAAACTTTACACAGCACAGTGAAACAGGGGATGGGAGCTTCTTCACTTTGCATCAGCAAAGAGAAGATGTGAGCATTTTCAGAGCATGAATGCTGACATCTACTGAAGTGAATCTTCTTCAGTGAAATGGCGAGCAAGGAATTTGCCATGAAAATTTAAAGCACACAGTAAATGGCAAACATCCTAGACAGTTCATCTTTCTCTTGACGAACACACATGAAAAGTTCTCAAATATTAGCAAATGGCAACGTTTTGTTTTTCATTGCAGCATTGAGAATGTTCTACTCTGCAAATGTGAGGAGAGCAATTTGAAGAGGCACATGTCTCCTTCACCTCATCAAATCACTAGATTTCTGCAGCTCAAGTCTATGAAATGTATTAAAAAGTAACTATAGTTTGAAAGCAGGATCAATTTCAAAATCAAGTAATTAGGTTTCTGTTTTAGGCTGCATGTGAGCCATTTGGCCTGACTGTGTTCAAATGAAAAACAATCACAAATTTTGGATGAAATGTTTCTTAAAGGTTTCAAAATTTACTTTGAGCTTTCAAGAAAGCAAGAAATACTCAGAGGCCAAAACCTCTTTAAAAGCAGGACAATGGCCAGGTAAGTCTTGTCTTTCATTCTGACAATTGCCAGAACTGAGCTTTGATTTCCACGGACTGGTGAGATATGATTACAGAAGATGAACTCCAGGGACCCCTCGAGGTCAGCTGTTTCACAGATGCCCTCCCCCCTCCTCTCATAACCATTTATAAGTTTGCACACTCACACTCTATACTTTCAGCAGAAAGAACTGCAAATAAATCCACCCCTTATATGGGAGATACAAAGACAAGTTCTTATACTCTTATTCTGAGTAAAAGATGAAAAACCCTTTCCTCAGAATTATTATTATGTTACTATTAAGATCTCATTAACAATAATTAAGACCATAATGGAATCATTTTACACCCATGAATTTGGAAAAAAAACCTTAAAACCTGACAAGATCAAGTGCTGACAAGGATGTTGAACAATGAAAATTCATTTTGATATTTTGAGTTAAAATTGATATAAACTTTTTAGTAAAGATTTGGTATTACTAATCAAAGTCAAAGATGTATATGCACTATGATGCTGAAAATTCACACCCAGGTATTTATTCTAGAGAAATCCCTGCATACTCCTTCAAGGAAATGGACAAGAGTCTTACTGTTTGCAAAAACATAAAACTAACAGCAACTCAAAAGCATGTCGTGAGTAGCACAGATAAACTTCCATATTTACCTAATTGCATCCGGTGTCATAATGTAAATGTGGTTTGTTTAAACCATGATCAAATGAACAAATCTCAAGAGTTGGATGCTGAGTGAATAAAAGCAAGTTGAAGAAGAAAACACTCAATATAAGTCCACATATAAAAAAGGTCAAAAGCATGCAAAAGTAAATGATATGTTGTCAGAAATAGAAACACATCCAGTAATAATATAGAGAAAATCAGAAGGCCGTTACAGTAGCACATGTCTGCAATCCCAGCTATTCCGAAGACTGAAGCACAAAGCCCACAAGTTAAAGCCCAGCCTTGGCAACTTATTGAGATACTGTCTCAAAATAAAAAATAAAGAAGGCCTGGGGATATATCTCAGTGGTATAACATCCCTGGGTTCAATCTTCAAGTACTACCAAAAAGTATGAGTGAAATGGTGAACACAGAATTTAGAATCTTGGTTATTTTCTAAATAGATGAGAAAGGACAGAATTCAGGAGGGTAATGACAAGACCATAAGGTAACATTTACGTTCCTTTTTGGTAATATTCTTCTCATTGAACTAGCAGGTGCTTTTTACCTTATTCATATTGTACAGATAATTCTGTTCTACTCAATGTTTAACTTACAAAATTGAAACCAGAGCGATTAAAATGTCTTTGATGTAAAGAGTTTGTTTGTTAGGTTTGCCCCTCATTTGTTTGCAATTATCATAATTTGTTTGTCCTAGAAGTTATTAAGAATAAGCATTTGGAACTTGAACTAAAAGGCTTACTTTGCCAATAAAATTAGAAAGTCTTAGATCTGGAAATGCTTTTGGAAGATCATCTGATGCAGAGACTGCTCAAGGACTCAGAGTGTCCCAGCGAAAACTCAAAGTTTGGAAACATACCCATCTCAGCCTACACTGAAGCTGTTTTCAACATTTTTCCCCTACGAAAGTCAAAATGTGTTCCTTAAGGTCCACGTAACAGGGCATGTTGGCACACACCTATATTCCCAGTTACTTAGGAGGCTGAGACAGGAAAAGCAAATGTTTGAGGACTGCCGGAGAAACTCAGTAAAAAGCGATCTCAAAATAAAAAATTAAAAAGAGCTGGTGATGTAGCTCAGCGCTCCCTGGGTTCCATCCTCAGTACCACAAAAGAAAAAGCCCACCGAAAATCTTTCTTCCTTCAATAATTTTGCTAGAAAAAGCCATAAACTAGGAAGAGAGCCTTGAAATACAAAAGCAGTGAGACCTTAACTGGATGCGTAACCTGAGTTCAAATTTGCAGATTCAAGGAAATTGTACTTCATGACTTGAAAGAATATCGAGGGTAGATACTGCAATTACTCGTCTTCATACTGCACAAGTAAGGGAAATCGAGGGAATGCCAAAGACTTTAGATTGTCGATTTTCAAACCTGTAAAAACTATATAGACAGAAAAATGTTTCATTGTACCCTTAGCTTTAGTTTTAGAACATATTACTAACCAGAAAAGTCAGAAGAAAATTTAAAAATAGTGACAATTTGAAATCATAATTAGTTCAAAAGAATAACCAGGACAAAGCAATCTCATTTCATTGTTGTACTCAGGAGAATTTCTTCTCTGATAAGAGTATGTGTGTTGTGCATAGAGGCACACTGACTTAAAAAGTACCGACTTATGAATTGTCTTAGCAGGGGGCAATAGTTTTTCAACATTCTTGGTCATGACCCACAAAAAGAAATATTTTATCTTATGACACAGCACACGTATTTACATGGCTGAAATAAGTTTCACAGGACACTTTATGCATGATACCTTTTCATATTTCCTATTCTATTCTATTTTAAAAAGTGGTGGCCATGACCTATTAATGAATTTCAGAACCCATTAATAGGCTACACCCTCACAGGCGGGGTGCAATAGGTCTCTGTGTGATTCTATGAGTGAAAGAATTAAGAAGGCTAAATATGCAGAAGAGAACATGAGAGAGGACATGATCTTGTTCTGTATCTCCCAAAGCAGACGCTACCTGAGACAAGCACTTGAATGGAAGAAGTTCAGTTGAGAGAACAAACCAGGAAACAGTAAAAAAGGAAGAAACATGGGAAAGGAAAAAGAGCAAAGCCAATAAAAGTGTGCCCGTGAGCAGGTTACTGCTGGGGATAATTTGGACTCATTCTCACTGGAGAAACTGCAGACACAACCCAGGCACATGGAAGTGGGTTTTTATCCCCAGACTCCTTCCCCTTTTGGGCAGAGGGCTATCTCCAAGGGTGATAAAGCTCCCACTCTTCCAGAACTCCCCACTCAGCAGCCTCACACAGTGTTGGATGTGAGGACATCTGAGGTGAAAAGCTGTCAACACGTTTGGGCAGTGTCCACCTTAGCTGTAGCTGAGCACAGAGAGGGGCTGAGGGGAGGTGGTGCAGGGCGCCAACAAGTCTGACTGCAGATGGGCAAAAAAGGCAGATGAGGAAATCATCACAGATGGTAATGTGACACCTACATGGAGGAATGTAATAGAGAGTGAAACATGAAGTCTTGTATTTCTCTTCCTACATTAAGCTGTGCCTCCAGCATGGGGGAGCCCCAGACTCTTGTCTATATTATGAACCAGGAGGTGAAGCAGTTTATAAAAAAAACCAGAAAGTATCAGTGGTCTACAAGAAGACAGAACTTAAATCACAGAAGTCTGGCTCGTCCTGGACTGAACCAACCACGTGGAAGTATCAGGACATTTTTGCCAATTCTTGGAGTTACATCTGAAGAAGGACACAGAACACATGAGAAGATATTAGGAAAGAGAAAAAACAAACAAACAAGGTGTAGGGCATGGTGGCACAGGCCGACAGTCGCCGCTGCTTGGAATGCTGAAGCAAGAGGACCACCTGAGCCCTGGCGTTTGTGGCCAGCCTGGGCAACGTGGCAAGATCCTTTCTGAAACAGAAAAAAATAAAGAACTGCCAGATGATCAATATGGACTAGCCTTCCTCACAAATAAAGAAATAAACAAATAAATGGAAAGTTTAATGAATTTTGAAGAAACTTCAGATTTGCAGCTTGAAGAAAATCTGACTTAAGAAAAACAAAATCCCTGTGTTCTGGTTTCTCAACAGTCACCCCATGCACAAAACTGAAGCAAGAGAGACCTTGTAGTTTACAAAGAGAGCAACAGGGGTAGGGGCTAAAAGTTATGTTGACTTGGTTTCAGCCCAGTGTGAGGCAGAATCTTCTAAGGCTTTAACACCATCTGGAGACATCATCCAGGCTTGCTGAATCTGAAAGTATTCCCCTGAATTGGGAGGACACTGGCAAGAGAGGTGAGATGGGGGGATTATTGCAGTGGGAACAAGGTGGAACCCTACGGCCTTTTCCAAGATTAAGATTCTGCTGTTTGTGAAATTAAAATATTAAGCAACATCTCTCTCACACAAACGCCAGATCAACCTCAATGTTAGGGATAAATCTTTTGGGATAAGGTATAGGCAGAAAGGTGGAGGAAGGAGTGGAGCAAGATTTAAAAATATGAGCACAAAATAATAAGAAGGCTGAGAAACGGATGCCTACAGAAGATTGTTTCCTTAGTGCTGGGGAGGAGGGAAGGGTCTATGCTTTTCCATTCTTTGTTGGTCACACACTTGGGCTCTTGGCCCCTCCCATGCTATAAAAGAAAGTTAGAGAGTGGCGAGGGAGAAGCCTCAGAGAATATTGATTGCATGTGTCTCAGGTTCAACATAAAAAGAAACAAAGCAAGAGGTTTCAGTGCTGTCATTTAGAAAATAAGTTGCAGGCTCTTAATCACATTTGTTAAAGGCTGGGAACATGTACATGTGGGGAGACTGTGGCTGCAGATGTGCCCTGGCTTGTTAGAAGCACTCACACGGAATATAGCAGAAGCAGGCAGCCTGGGTGGGGGTCAGGGTCACTGCATGTTTATCGCTGTGATTCTGGGCTGTAGCAGATGTCTCCTTTTAAGTAGGATTCTGCAGCCCTGATGGTACAAACATTATTCAGGAGCCAGGAAGTAGAGGTGCTCTGGAGAGGAGAATCAAAGAACTTTAAGAAAAAAATAAATTATTCAGATGGAGGAGAGAGGTGATGTGCTAAGTGTAGTAGTAGAATATTAAGTTGTGGGGCTCAAGTAAAACCAAGGAATATACCACAAACCTCTTGTTTTCTCTTTTCTCAACTTTTCCCTACCTATCCACTACTGAACTTATTCCTCTTTTGTACACTTTCTATGAACATTTTGCTTTTTAAAAAGCACACAGTTCAATGAATTACCACAAACCTAACAGCATCCATGTCAACAACCAAAATCAACCAGAATTCTGCCACCGTCCTGGTTTTTAACATCACAAATTGACCTTCTTTAAAATACATCTTCAATTAAAAGCTCAGTGAGTTATCATCAGAGGTGAAATTATGGGGACAACAGGGCCTTTGAAGCAGATTAGGTAAGAAACAATACAGCAGAACGCTAGGCATTCTTATCTACCTAGATCTCCTGGCATCTCTCAGGAGGTTTAGTTTCCGCCTGTTTATGCATAGAATTGGTGTGTTCTGCAGAAGATCTTTAACATGATGACATAGGCATTTTATAAAAGGGAAAACAGGCTATCAGTAGTATGAACTGGATGTAGATGATGATGCAGATGAAATCAATGAAACGACAGTGTGGCTCGAGCAAAAGAGAGAAGGTCTTAGACACCAGGGTTCAATGCTCTTCTTGAAGCTCTACTTGACTCTATTTTAAACTGCATTGCTGATTTATGTTCCTGAAGTGTGTTTGTAAGTTAATGATGATTACATGCCAAAGTTGTTGGTTCATAAGGGATGTCAAAAGAATTTATTAATCCAAGGGATTTGACTTTTATTGATGTTTTGAGTAGACCTTGGATATTAACACAAATATTGCTTTCCAAACCTCAGCTATTACTGTAATTAAACAGAATTTAATTGCAGATGTCTGCTCAAAATAAGAATGTGTGAGTGGTTCATATGTGATTAGAAATAGCTTGGACAGAGTAGGAAGCTGAGGCAAATCCCTGAGTTAGGGCCACTTCTCATTCAGCTTGAGTAGTTCAGGGGCAGAAACCTGATTGCACTCAGAAGGAAGCCACATAGTTCTTCATGGTTCACTCTAACAATGAGTGGGCATCATTTCCCTTAGGTTTTAAAACTGTTTCACATGTGAAGGCGCTGATACAAGGGGCAAGATAGAAGCAATTAACAAACAGTTCACAAAAGCCTCATCTGTGTGGAAGATCACATTTTACTGACTCCCCCAATTCCACAATTTCCATTCTCAGGACACAGCTCGAATGGCTGTTTGCTACTTAGAGGAGCTAATAAATAAGATGAAAGAATATAACATTTGATGTATAATCATTCCATGTGGTTATGTGCCTTTCATCATCATCACATATTTATTGGCATTGCCTACTGAAGAAATGGTTTGGGATGGGACTATATTCACTTTAAGGAATATATGTAACTTGTGTCCACACTAGTATAGGTATATCATCTTTAGAATTTTCAGGGTGACTCCATAAAACCACTTTATAGATTATGTTTTTTTCTTCCTTAATTCTGATAGATAAATCTTTGAAATGCAGAGATTCCCACTGACAGGAATTCCAATCATTTTCCTCAATCATAATGTTTATAGAACTTCATACAGAAGACTTCACAATCTGAAACAAAGTCAAAAGTTATTTATCATGCTCAATTCAGCAGCGTGTATATGAAAAAAATTATCAAGATAGAGCAATATATTTTCCCCATAGCCAAGAAAAAGTAGAGAAAAAAGAAAGAACAAAATAGGCAAAGAAAGAAGGAAGGAAAAAGAGGTGAAGGAAATCACCTATTTGATTACCATGAAAAAGATAATATAACATGGAAAATCAGATCGCAGGATTCCAGTTCTGGATAAGATGGAGTAATCTCACCACACCCTGTCTTTCCTACTGAGTTCAAATGAAAAAGTTTGAACAAAGTGCATTTAGTAGCCATTTGAGGAATCTGAAAAATATTAGCAGATAGACTATGGAAAGCAATACTTGAAGTTCCATTAATTATTGAGGATCTCACATTTTTCCTCCAGTATTCCCTGAATTGGATTCAAGTCAGCCCCAACACAGAAGTGCATACTGGGTACAGAAAAGAGTTCCAGGAGAAGCCCCTCTAACTCTAGGAGTAGGAAAGGGACTTCTAATGCTTTAGAGGGAATGGAGGGAATGCTTAAATTCCTTTTATGTTTGTTTTTCTGCATCCTCCCAGGGCCTAGCCCACCCCCCCCCACCATCCTGTGGTGGCAATTTGCAGGAAGGGCAGAATTGTCAGCTATCATATTAGTGGTAGGCGTCTGGAATAGTCTAAAAGTCTAAGAAAAGGAAATATTTCTGTCTGAAAAGCTGTAATCAACAGGGTGGAGAGACTTGCGTGGCTTTTTGTCTTCCTGTGTCTCTTCTTCCTCAGATAACTTTGTTCTAATCTTTTTCCCTTTTCATTTGTTCAAGGATCTGTGGGACAAGAACAGAACAGCTAACATTTGAGTCATTTGAAGTTCAAGAAACAGAGGAGAAAGTGTGAGAAGAAGCTAAAGCAGTGCTCAAAGGGAAATTTAGAGCATCTGATGCTTACATTACATAAGAGAAATAGCCATAAAACAATATAAACCTTGATAATTTAAATGAAATGGACAAATTCCTCAAAACTCATAAGCTACTCAAACTCACCCAAGATAAACCAGATAATGTGTCTGTAAGTAAATCTGCATGTATTACATATTTTAACGTAAGTAGAATACCACACAAAATCATATAAAATAAAATCTTAATATATTGTAATATTTCTCCCATATTACCTTTTCTCATTTATATCAATGGTTACATAATATTTTACCAACCTGATGAATTATTTCTTAACTATTACCTCACTTGACAATTGCTTTCAATCTTTTCTGTTATAATATATTGTTACAAATTAAGTAAAATACTGATTCTAAGAATGCAAAAAGAAATCTCTTTCACAAAGTGGAAGTGGAGAGAAACTGTTCCAACTTATCCCACAAATTCAGCATTACTCTGGTGACAAAAATGTATGTATGTATATATGAATATGCATATATGCAGGAGGGCTAACATGGTTCTACTATTGTATTATATCACTTAATGCTAAGCAATAATCGATGACGGGTTATTTGATCAATCTTGTATGTCTGTATGTGTTGTCCTGAACACACACTTCGAAGATATCAATATGTAAAACAGCAACTAGTGGTGTTTTTTTTGTTATTGTTGTTGTTGTTGCTGTTGTTGATGTTTGCCTGTTTTGTTTC
>PVLD010014286.1:22341-53114 GCA_004027595.1 Dinomys branickii
TATCACTTAATGCTAAGCAATAATCGATGACAGGATATTAGATTAATAGTGTATATCTGTATGTGTTAGCCTGAACACACACTTCGAAGATATCAATATGTAAAGCAGCAACAAGCGGTGTTTTTTTTCTGTTGTTGTTGTTGTTGATGTTGTTGCTGTTGTTGATGTATGCCTGTTTTCTTTCTTGTCTTTGGATTTTGGTTTTTGTGGTTTTTTTTCTGTTGTTGAGAGGATTAACTGTCTGACTAAATTTGCATGTCTGTATATGGGTCCATACATCTACAATTCGAAGATATCAATGGATAAAGCAATAACCACTGTTGAGACCATATCACCTTGTCTGTGGATTAGTTGTGATTGTACTATTTTCTATGATAATTGGTGTCTGTTTGTCAATATGTTTTTGTACTTTTATGTTTCTAAAATAAAAAAAAAATTATAAAATTTTAAAAAATAAATAAATAAATAAATAAAAAAAATCCAAAGGGAGGCCCAGAAAACGTCGTTTTCTCAGACTCCCAAGATGATCCTAATTCAGCCTGTCCAAATGCCATCACTGAGTGAGGGACCGTGTATCTACCCAAACCCCGAGAAAGGCAAGAGTCTCCCTTTAAGGTCAATTAACAGTTCAGCCTCCCTGTCTTGTGGAGCTTGGAGGGAGTTAACGCGAGGGACTGGGTGTGCTCTCCTTTCACCCCCACCCGCGTCACTCTCACTCATTCTGTAAGGCGCTGTCTCCTTCCTAACCCAAGCGGCACTGTTTCTGCTAAGAATATACGTAGTCCCTGTGTCTTTAAAGGTTGGTCAGTCCCAATGATTCTCAGCTCCAGGACAGTCTTGTAAGAGAGGCACAGCAGCCCTGATTACATTAGCCTGGATTTCTTAATGAAGTTACTCCTAAGGACCATCTAAGCTATGGGATAAAGCCATGCAAGGCCCCTGTTGGCAAGCAATCTGAAGGTGGACTTTGCTGTTGCTCTAGTTTAGCTGAGCCAGGGGCTGCGTTTTGGCAGGGAGACTTAAAAGGAGACAAAGTCAAGGGTCCCAGAAAGGTTAGGCTTATTTTTGAGTTAGGGAAGAGAGCAGAAACCTAAAGGCTGTGCATGCTTATCTCAGGAATGCCGGACACTTAGGCAAGGGAGTCCAGCAAATTCAGTGATGAGGGCAAAGCCAACAGGAAAAGAGAGAGGAGAGAAAGTGAGCCATTGTGTGGAAGCTATAAACTGACAAGTCACCCTGTCATTCATCAAGCCAGTACCTCTCAAATTTCACTGTGTCTAAGAATCACCAGAGGGATCTTGTTAACATGTAGGCGCTGTTTCAGCAGCGCTCAGGTAGGGC
Source organism: Dinomys branickii (assembly GCA_004027595.1). NCBI lineage: Eukaryota > Metazoa > Chordata > Mammalia > Rodentia > Dinomyidae > Dinomys > Dinomys branickii. The sequence continues at coordinate 23,683 of PVLD010014286.1, forward strand.
CTGAACTTGTGCATTTCTGACTTGGTTCCAGGTAACCCAAAGGTGCAGGAATCCTTCTGCCATCCAAGCACACCTTTTTGTTTTATTCTCCTTTTAAATAGTCACAGCCTATAAAAATAATACAGGGTCCAAAGCTCTGTCCAATTTATGAGTACCGTCATAAATTAATAACTACTATCATAATGTCAGTATGGCTACTGACATTTAGGACTACATATATGGTCATTTGAGAGTTTCCTGGACCACAACACCCTCTTTAGCACCCACCAAAAAGGCAGGCGAGGTCTAAACTGCAGCCTGCCCTCCACCCTCCATGTCATGAGTACTGGGCCTGTCTCTCTCTGTTTCCTAGTTAGCCCAAAATCTGTCTCCTGACTAAGACCTGTGCCCAAGAAAGTACTTGGTCCAGACAAGATATCCTTTTCTAACTCACTCATAGTATTATTAGCTGACAGTGGCCCTGCAGCCTGGAGTAAGGGGGGAAGACACCACTGGCTGACTCCGGCCAGTATCTTGTTCCCTACCAGTGTCTTGTCCAGGGAACAGAAAAGACTGCTTTACTCAACCCTTGAGTGGAAGCTATTAATGAGCTGGGATAAAATAATACCACTTAACAAAAAAGGGCAGAAAATATAAGGGTTGGCAAGGATGTAAAGATATTAGAAACATTGTACATTGCTCCTGGCAAGGTCAAAAGGTACAGTGACTTTGGAAAACAGTCTAGTAGTTTCTGGAATGGTCCAACCTAAGATTATTGTATGATCCATTAGCTCAATTCCTATGCATCTATTCAAGAGAAATAAAAGTATATTCCACATAAAACCTCACACTCAAATTTTCATGGCAGCATTATTCCTAAAAGACTTAAAGTGGAAACAACCCAAATATGTATTAACTAATGAATGTATAAATAAAATGTGGTATATCATAGAATGGAATATTATTTCATGGTAGGACAAATGAAGCATTAGCACGTTACAACATAGATGAACCATGCAAGAATTACACTAAGTAAAAAGAAGCCAGACACCAAAGAACAAGTTCTGCATGATTCCACTGTTATGGAATGTCAAGTGTATGAAAATCTAAACAGAGAGAAAAAATAGACTAGTGGTTTTCTATTAGGCAGGGATGATGAGAGGCTGGGAAGTGACGGCTCAGGGGTACAGCATTTCTTTCAGGGGGTAATGAAAATGTTTTAAAATTGTGATTGATACACAATTCAAGGAATATACCAAAGCCAGTGCACTGTGGAGTTTAAATGGGTAAGTTGTATAGTATGTGAATTATATCTCAATAAAGTTGTTAAAAATGTCATCACAAATCAGGTAAGATGCTGTGGTACAGAGATCTGATTTCAGAATATGATGTCCTCCAAAGGGAGCAAGGACTGGCCTTGGAGCAGTAACTTATCAGAACCATTGAGAAGCACCCAAGAAGCCCTAGATATAAGGTCCTGAGAGCACAGCCAAGTGTCAGTATAAATAACAATGCTGAGTTGTACCCTGCGTAGGGGCCCAATGAGTGCTGCGATGGAATTTATTTTTGCCTGTCTAGCCCTGGGATCTGGAAGAGTGCCTAACCCATAGTAGTTACTCAGAAACTGAATTCCAGTACAGGCTCGTGGTAGTGAACTAAATTTACTTCTCTTAACTCTAGTACTTCCCTGTGTTATTCCAGACATATTCCTTCAACCAGCTAAGCCTTAGTAGCTCCTTCCTAAAATGCAGGAACATTTACTGTCTTGGGCACCGTCTCAGTCTGAGGTTCCACACTTCTGTGAATTAGGCAACCCATGCAAGATGGCCTGGGTATGGAGAGTAGGAACTCCTGTAGGGATCTAGATAGAGCCTAAGACAACCACCCAGAGGCCCAGCAAGGGCAAATGTCATTACACGTAGTCACCTAGAGGTGCCCAGAAGTCAGGTTCCCTGCTAGGCCATGAGGACACAAAACAGAACAAGACCTCACAACCTGCTTACATGGCTGGGAGCATGAGACCTAGGAGTAGCTAGCAGTGAAACTATGGGATTCTACCCCTGGAAAAGGTGAGTTAAACTCTAAGTGGAATCAGAATTTCAACATTGGATATTGAAAAGAATCAAACCCTTGGTCTCACAAATGCTGTCAGTGGCAATGTATTTGTCAGAGTTCCTATAAGGAATAACCACTCTGAGAGCAGAGTTTCAGCAGTGGGACGTGGCCACACCACCACTTCCTTACCAGTCTACAATGGGCCCACAAAACCTTGGCTTGATTCTCACCCTGTGGCCCTAACTTAACTATTGATTTGAACATCCTAGGAGCCTGAAACTGGCAGTGTCTTTCAGCTCAGTCACCCACAGAGTGAGTTTCAGGCCAGCATAAGCCATTAGAGGATCTTTGAGTACAACTGGCATTGAAGACATTTCATTAAGCACAACTAGATGGACATTGCAAATAGTCAATGACAGTGGGGAAAAGTCTATGGTACCTGTGACTCATAACAATACAAGGCACTATAAGAGCAGCACAGAAAAGTTATCTGGTTGATACTGCAAGGCCAAGACAGAAAGTCTACCCTCAATTTCAATGTATAGATTTGTCTATTACTCATAAAAAATGCTTTAAAACCAATATATGCAATTTGCAACCCCAAATCTTGGGCATAATGCAAATCATTATGTCCAAACCCATTTAGCTTCTCCCTGGAGCACAATCCATAAAGAGGTATCCAGTGTGAGATAAAGATGATGGATGAGTGAGTCATTCAGCTCAGGAACGAGTGCCTAAGAGGGTTCTAAGGCCAGAGTGCGTCATGTCTGCATAAGATCCAGGTATAACCAATTATCACCTGGAAAACAGGACCTTAGCAATGCAACCAATGCCCTTTCTCTTGTACAAACTTTTTCCAAAATCTTTGCAAAGCCCACCCCCTAAGACTTCCCTGGAGTCTAAATCCCTTAGAATAGTTTCCTAGGGTGATTTGATATCCAAGAGCTTCAGCAATGCACGGTGCCCTGACTTGTTACCTGTCCAATTGGCTCCTTTGTTCATGGTATTATAAAGTTCCGTTGCTGTTTTGTTATCTCAAATTCCTTTTCCTTTGGGAAGTATCATCTTGATAATCCTGCCTAAATCCTTTAAGAATATGTGAAATAGGATGATTGGTTTCTCTATTACAATGATTTCAGTAGAGTTATCTACAAATATTCACTCAAAATCCTCCCCAAGATCCAAGATACTGTGCTAAGTGAAGGTATAATAAGTTGCCAGCACAGACTGGAAACCAATTACAAGCGATGATTACGTATGTTTTGTTTGGTGTTGCTTTTTATTCATTTGTTTACTTATTTTAGGCACTCAAAATTGAACCCAGAGCCTCACACATACTAAGCATGAGCTCTACCACTGAGCTACATCCCCAGCCTAGCATTGCTTTTTAAATGAAGAGAACTGGAAACTACCACTGGCTACAACTAGAAAGGTCACCTGTTCATTGGCTCAAAGTTTTTGGTGGTAATTACCCTGGTCATTTCATCTCACTTTGTATGTTGATTTTGCAACCATTAAATGTACATTTTTCTCATAGAATTTGTGATTAAGGGGCATTTTTTTTTGTACCAGGAATCAAACTCAGGACCTTGCACTTGCCAGGGAGGCACTTGTGCCACTGAGCTATATCCCCAGCCCAGGGCATTGTTTTGGAATTAGGATAGGATCTTCTCCAAAAAAAAGGCTGTTCACACAGATTTTCATTTCCTATTTCAAAGCATTCTTAGTTTTTTTAAGGTTTTTTTTGTACCAGGTATCGAACTCAGGACCTTATGCTTGCCAGGCAGGCACTGTGCCACTGAGCTACATCCCCAACCCCCAAAGCATTCTCAGAGAAATCCACAGACCCCCTAATTTACCCATTCATAAACTCTCAGCATTGCCATCTTGACATCAGCCTCCCTCAGCACAAACCTTCACCATCCAGTCCCAGTGCTCCTGCGCGGCTCTCCCGTGCTCTGAGGGCTCATAACCCCATTTGTATTGCAATATTTGCCACCTGAGATAATTACACATACAACTGCTTCATCATTCACATCCACTTTAAAAAGCAAGTCTCTGGCTAGAGCCCATATTTCATTAGAGAAGCCAGAAACTGATCCCATTTCAGAAGTGAGTTCAAATTTCCTAGAATAAGAGAAGGCTTCAAGGACCAACTCCTTCCCTCAACCAATGTGCTGCCAAAACTCGCACTCAAGAAATCACACACAATCAAGAAGTAAGATGCTGGCTTGTGAATCTTCCTTCAAACTGCAACTCTGGAGAGGTGATTATTGAGACTGCTATTTTGAAAGTGAATTTTTTATCTGAATATTGATCATAACTTGGTTGCTACAAATTTCGTACTATGCTATAGCCTGCTAAACCTGCTTTCTCTGCTTAAACTTTCCTTTCACTTTCAATTACCAATGTTAGTTGTGTTTGCTGAAAGGGGAATTGATGCAGCACACGTATTTGCGGTTACTAAGGGAACCATTCAACTACTTTGGATGGGCCTGGTGTGAAGTGGCCAAGAAAAATAATAAGTGCAAATGCCACCTTGTGGCTGCATTTAGTCTGTCATTTTACAGCCCCCAACAGAGAAGGTTATGGCTCAGAGAATGTTCACGGATTTGAAAGGAACCAATGCAAGCAGAAGGCCATAGTACTATGTAGCTAAATTAATGGTGGTGCAAAACACTCTTTACCTGTGCACATGTTTTGGGTTTTTTTTTCTGTCCAATGACTTATCATCAGAGTCGTAGGGAGTCATTATCTCAATAAGCACAAATATCTACTTGGTACTAAGTGTGCCGCTAGGCACTGTGGGAAATATCAATAAGGGTAAGACGCAGCACAGCTCCTGCTTTTAAGGGCTTAGGATCTAGGTAAGAGGAGCCCATATATCATTATAATAATGTGTGACATGTGTGATAAATACACAAGAGAGTCATGAAGAGTTGTGGTTTTCAAAGGAAGGCAGAAGGCTTCCCTCTTCAGAGATCAAAAAGAAATTTCAAGGGTCTGAGATAGCATCTCAGTGGGAGAGCACATGATTAGCCTAAGGAAGGACAGGTTTCATCAAAGTGGGGTTTCACTGAAAAATGGGCAGAATTTAGACAAACACATGGCCACTGGGAGGGGTTTCAGGTACAGGAAGCAGCATCTACCAAAAAGGGAAATATAAACTCAAATTCTATAAGGATATGTAGTCTACTTTGGCTGGATTTTAAGAAAGGATGGGCAGGAAAATTAGGATAGAAGCAAACTATGTGACTCCTCAAAACGAATGGTAAAGTTTTACTTCAGATAAGACAAGGAGCCAGTGCTCTGAGTAAAGGATTGATATGATAAAAATGGAACTAACACATGTGTGCTTAAAAGATCGATATTTGGCCAGAGAATGTAGATGAATGAGAAGGAGAGAGACTAGGCAGGTGCTTATTCCACTGAGCTATATCCCCAGCCCAGGAGAGAGACTAGAAGTGCAAACATTATGGTAACAGTGCAAAGGAGAAGCACTGTAATTGGCTTATGTTTCAAGGACTGACTGATGAGGTGGGGAGGTCTGAAGTCAGTGCTTCAATTATGGTTTCTGGTGCCTCATGCAGCTCCCAGATCTGTTTAATGAGAACTAGAACAATATACTGTACTAAAAGCATTACCAGTGAAGACAACGCCAGACAAAAATGTTCTGTCCTCCCTAGCATATCTCCTTTCTATTGCAGAATAATTCTGTCACCTGATTACATGTTTTAAACCCCAATAGAAATTTCTAGCCTGCTCCTGTTGAGACCTTAATTGTATAGCCTGAGCCAGGTGCTTGGATCTGAATCCTTACCTCCAAATGTAGCAGTTCAGAAAACTGCTTTGTCTGATGGGGTCCAGTTTGGCCTTTAACAACCCTCCCTGGTTTTGTGACCAGTGAAGCCATATTACTTTCCTAGTTTTCTCCAGACTTGGAAAGACTGCCAAAGCCTCTCTTAGTGGCCACCACACTCATTCTCCATTTTCAGCTTCATACAAAGACGTGGCATGAACTCCCAAAATCTCAGTTGTTAAGCCTTCAAGAGTTTAACCGGAAAAAGAATCCATCAAAACTCCTACCTCTTACAAGCATACAAATACAATCAAACACAAACAGCCTTGCCAGGCACTCTCCCATATGCTTCCTGGGGGTTTTGTAGGTGCTGCATCTTTGCTAAGCTGCAAAAGATTAAATCAGGACCAGAAAAGCAGCATCAAATTTAAAATGGAAAAACTCCAAAGACCTTTTAGGGGTGAGAATGGGAATGATTTACTTTCAGTCTCACAGATTTGCTTATAAAAGCTCAGATGGTTACATAGTCAGGGTGCAGATGGGGCCCTAGATCCCTATCTCCCTAGTTCAAAAGTTCCAGATTCAAGGCATCTTACTTTGTCTGTTACTGGAGACATGTCCCAGTGTGGCCCCTTACTGAGAGAGTGCCTCTGAAATGATCTGTAAAATCTGTCACCCCGTACTTAGGGAGAACTCAGCTGATGTGACTTGCATCCAGACCCTTTGATCTAGAGAGTTTTCCCTGCCCAGCCTTCTAAAGCCTGCCGCTTGGAGTAAAATCCCCACCTCTGACTTCCACAGCCCCAGTAGAGCTCAGTTTCCAAGACATCCCATTGAGCTATGCCAAGAGCAGGCACTGGCTGTCTGTCTGTAGTTTGAGCAAAGTCACAAGCAGGTTAGGAATCAGCAGAAGTGGTGGCAAGGAGGAGCATGGCGGCTCCCAGCCAAGGGGTGGGGCAGTGTCCATAGGCTGCAAAGGGAGCCAGGAAAAGCCAGAGACAAGTTCAAAAAAGTGAGGAGCAGTAAGTGCCCTGCAGATGGCTGTGCCCTGGCAGCAAGCTACACTATACAAGGGCAGAAGCTGAGAGAAAGGACAGGCAGATGAGAGAGGTCAAATGAAAAAGGAAAAGAGGACCCTTACCTCAGAAAGCTTGCACTGCAAGTTGTCATTCTGAGGTGACTCACAAGCACCTCCCAAATCAGCCTGAAAGGTTGCCTCTTGCTTCTCACCTGCTTTCTTCATCCCCTAAAACTATTCCTTGTCTGGTAAATGACTTCCTCTTGCTCTCTAGGCTCACTTTAACCCGACTCTTGCCAAAGGAAATGGGAGCCAGGGCACTGACCCCCAACAAGCTTAGCAGCAAGTCCCCTTTCCCTTTGCCTCCAGTCAGTTCCTACAAAACAGCTGAAAATGTACGAGCCTCAGCTCAACACACAAATATTCTTGCTTATTAATTTACACATTTGTTTCATTCATTCATTCATTCATTCATTTGGGAAACATGCAGAGAATTCCCTGCCGCTATCCCTGCATCTCCCAAGCATGCTACTGAGAACTCCTCAGAATTCAGGAAGTTCTCTCTCAGACTCCAGATTTAAACTGCCCACAGTGCTGCTGAACCTGAAGCCAAATATTTTCTCATCCTATAGTTTCCAGTGCCTACTTTCTCATTAAACACTAAACTAAAGCCCTACATGGATTTCCTCTTCGTGCCAAGGCCACGGGGGTGCACAGCAAGTTGCCCTGCTCCCCTTGAAGACTGCAATGTGAGGAACTAGCTATAGCTTTTCAAATGACATTTGCAGCGTGAGTTTTGCCCACATCCATGAGAGTTCCAATAAACCGCAGGGTCCCCTTCGACGCTGGAAACCATTCCCGCCAGCAACAAGAAGCCGTACCCTCTGCCCTGCTGAGCCTCTCGCCGCTGCCTCTTTTCCTGGGTCTAACCAAGTGCATGCCACACGTCGCCACTCTTAGCTGGCACCTCTCGCTCAGAGGCACTGGCTTTCTCGGAATCCCCAGCAGGGGGGGTTAGAGGATGCAGTGGAGGCTCCGCCCATGCTATCCATAAGCGTCCCTCTGCTGTTACTCGTGCCTGCGACCCCGGAGGCGGGGTCGGGAGGGGGTTCTTGGAAATTCGTGCGGGAGGGGTAGGGGCTCCTTTCTGAACAAGCTGCCAAGTCCAGAGCCCCAGCTGTTAGCAACCGTGCCAGGCAAAATGCTGGGTGGTGACAAAGTAGCAAACTAGCTTGCAGCCAAACTATCTCTGTAGCCTCCCTGCCAAAGAGGCCTTGATCTGAACCTTGAACCTTGGCACCTAGGACACAGAGGGGGGGCTTGGGCTTGGATTCCGGACGTCGTGAAAGTGCCCCAGGCGTGGTGATGGGACAGTCTGCTCTCCCTTCGGTGTGCCCAGGCGTGAGCCCCACTCCCTGGGATTGGGAAAGACGAGTTCAGAGTGAACAAAGGGCGTCCCTCGTGCCTCCCTCTATCCCAAGCAACGGGTCCTAGCGGCGGCTGCTGCTGGGACCCTGCCACATATTAGCATAACTGGGGAAAAGGCCCCACTTAGAGCTCCTACCTGGGAAGCCGCAGCTCGGCGGGACGTGCAGCAGCAGCAGCACCAACAACAACAGCAGCAAGGGCGGCGGCAGCAGCCCGGGCCGGAGTACCGGGCTCCCCATGGCGAGCTGCGCTTCGCTACACTAGGCAGCGTAGCCGCTTCCAGGGGGCGGGAGGAGACCAAGGAGACCAAGGGGCAGCGCTGAGAGCGGGTGAAGGCCGGGCTGGAAAACTCCTCCTCTTGCCTTTCCCTCCTTCCCTCTCGCCTGGAGCCTGCCCCCTTCCTCTGCCTCCCCGAGCACGGCCCTTTTCGGGGCTCCGACCCACCCATCTACCTCTTCTTTTTGTGCCAGCGCCTCTTTCGGAAACGGGGCTGTCCTCTCAGTACCATACACTGCCAGGGACTTGCCCCAGCAATCTAAAATATCCTACAAGAGCTTTTTGTGCTCTGTTTGCAAACCCCTTACCCCTAAAACACACACGGGTGGCTCCACCGCCTCTCCGATCTCCAGTGCCTAGAACTCGGCCATCTCTGCAGAAAGCTTCGCGAGTCGCACAGAAAAAGAAGCAGTAACCGAGAGGTCTAAAGTGGCTGGCTGCAGCTGTACACCATGGCCATGTTCGCTGCTTTGACCCTCGTGGCCACCCTGGAGTTCTCTGTTCTTATGCCCACTAAAGCCAGAGGACGCTTAGAAATTTGTTCGAGTTCACCCTGTTATGGCAGAGTGGAGCTTGCGATCTAAGGTGTGCTGTTATGCCAGCGCCCAGCCTTGTCTGTTCTCTTTTGCAAAGGAATGGATCCAGGTCTGGGGTGGGTGCGGGTCGTGCCTGCTATACTGCGGTTTAGGATGGGATTCTCCCTCCCAGCACAAGGTACAGAGAGTTCCCTGTCTCACTCACACCCTCCTGGATCCAGCTGGAGTTTCCTGCAGCCAGATCTCCCCATTTTCTAGGCTGTCCACAGCTTTTCCAAAGGCATCAGGGCCAGCCCACAGCCTCCACCCTGTGGCCTGGCATGGCAGGATGCTGGCATCGGGGTAGGGTTTCCAGGCTGCCCCCAGGATAGATTTGGTTTCTTTGAGGCATCTGAGAAAGCCTCTCGTTGTTTTGTTTTTGGTAAACCCAGGGCAGTTCAGTGCTCCTTTGGTGTCCTGGGGAGATCCTATCTGAGATAAATTCCAGTCAGTGTTCCCACACTAAGTTTTGCAGTTTGCACACCGTCCAGAGGTACCTGAAGGAAAGGGCAAGTGGGAGCCTAAATCCAGTCCCTCCAGGTTCAAAAAGCCCTGTGCCTTGACAGAGGCCGCATCCATTATAGCAGTGCATCTTCCCCTTTGTGCAGGTAATCTGGTGCCTTAGTTAGGCAGAAGCCCCTTGCAGCATTCACCCTGAAGATTTTGAATTTGTTTATCCAGAAGTTTGTCTTTCTGCATTCTCACAGAAGCCCCAGGCTTGAACTCCCATCTTACCTCTAGAGTGCTGGGGGAGGTGGAGGCCTGTGGAACTTCTTTCCATGTCTTTTGGGTTTTTCCACAGCGACTGCCCTTATCCTTAGTGTAACCCTTCTGTTACTCACCTTCACAAGAAAATGGGGCTCTTTTGTAGCCTCCATCAAATCAGATTCTACAGGGAGTTTTCAGTCCTGCCCCCATGTGTGATGATGAACCTGGGAGAGCTTTCACTGATATAAACAGCTCACTGCAGCACGTACCCTGTATGTTCACCACCGCTGCTCTAGACCAATGAAATTGGAATCCTCAAGGTTGTGACCTATAGTTTGACCAGATGCATATTTTTGTTCTTCCATGTCCAGTGGTGTAAGTTTTAGAATGGGGTAAATTCGTGACTAGAATTTTCCAACCTAGACAATACCGTGGTACCTCTTTCCAGGAATCTGGTTACAAACCAAACTGGACGAGAACCAAATCAAATTTCCACATAAGGTTGACATTGAACCTTACCATTGAATTTGATTCAGTTCACATCCAATTCCAGAGCTGCCTCTGGGACCCTGCCACACATTAGCATTATCCCTGAAATCTACACTCCCACTTCCCAGTTGTAACAACCGAACAATGTCTCCAATCAATGGCAAATGTCCCCCAGGAAAAAAAATGCCTCCACTTGGGAACCATTGTTCTAGGCCCATGAACAATGGCTACAACTAATGTATACTTCAAATTCTAGATCCAGGCTACCCTCTCCAAGGGGCTTCCTCTCCTATGTCACTTCTAAAGCAAGGTCTCTTCATAAATGCCTGCACACATTCCACTACTGTGTGGATAAGGGACATTTGCCTCTCTTTTGTCACCTGAGTCTGACTGAATTATAACAAACATCAGACTAGCTATTGAAAGCCACTCTCCTTATTGCTCTAAGCAAATACCAATCAGATATTTATTTACATATTTATTTATTATTTCAGCCCTTTCTCTGATAGAAGGGATGAAGACAGAGGAACAATGGATGGACGAGGCTAGCAATTCACCCCATAGTATCTTGATACAATAGGATAGTTGAGTAAATTAATAATTTTTAACAAGCATACAGGTTAATGAGTTTTGATAGAAATGAAGTCACACAGGAAGTACCAGAGATCAGTGAACTTATTCTTGTCCTGCTTTACATTACTATATAAACTAGAAAAAAAGAAAGCATTTTGGTCATGAGACATGAAGCTAGGAAGGCAAGAAATAATTTCCAAATACCTCTAGAGGCAGGGATGCTATACCGACTTGAAACCTGAAATGACAGCAAGGACAAATATGATCCCCTATATTAGATCTGGAAATTCAACCACACATGAAGTCTAAGACTCCCTGGAAAACCAGGTAGGCTCCTCCCTCCGTCAGGCTCATCTGTATAAACGGGTATTAATTTAGCCAATATGTGTAGTATCAAAAGGTTACTGATGTTTCTGTTCATATGAATATACAATAGGGGAATTGTTTTATCATGTGTATGTATGTGTCCTTCTCATATGTGATGGAATACCATGTGATCATTAAAAATATGAACAAGATACATTTATACTGCTATGAAATACAGACCAAGGTATCGTGTTTAATAAAAAGGAGCAAAATAATACATATATCTTGCTACCATTTGTGGTATGGGAAAGCATGTTAGCATACTGCAGTATGGGGAAGGCAAAGCAGGAGGAATCATTTTTTATTATATAGTCCTTTGTACTGTTTAAATGCTTAAGCATGTGATATTTCCTTTTAAATTAAATGAATAAATAAACTATTGAAAATGAGTTTTTAAAACCCCACCACATAGATACAGAGAGGGGAAAGGTAGCTTCACAGTAGTACCTGTGACAATGCAGTGAAGTTGCCCATAGGAAAGACTTCCAGACACCTCCAGAACATTCGGCAGCGTCTTTCCCATCCTCCTGAAGAATTCCCAGGTGCTGGGCAAAGTGCCAGAGGGAAGAAGAAGGGAATTCAGACATCAAAGTCTGGCAGGAGGGATGGCAGTGTCTTTCCAGTCTGTGTGATGTGGAAGAGGTTGAATACAACCGCTCCAGTCTTGTCCCCTGAGTCAGAGTTGAATGAGCCACAGTGGAGAAAGAAGGAAATGGACTCCCAGGATTCACTCCCACTGGCTTGGTGGATCTTTGCAGGAGTACCTGGCAGCCACCCAGCTACTGAAGAAGAGGAGTATTCAGAGAAAGTTAGAGTCAAGGCCAGCCTCAATGTGTCCATTCCTTTCTCCCACACATCCTCATTCTCCTACCTCTCAAGCCAGCTCTTCAGTTCTTCCCTTTCCACATGCTCTCATAGTAAAGGGGTGGGAGTTTAAGGAGAAACGGGGTGCCTCACTGTGCCTTGGGAGTAGAGTAAAAGCCAAGGAGACACTCAGGAATGAGTGAGTGAGGCATCCTAGGGCACTGCATCTTGAAATGTATAATATATATGTTACACTTCCCACCTATTAGGGATTCAGATTTTTGGAAAATCAGCAAGTATGACTCATTAGAGAAATGAAATGAGAAAAATCAAATGCATACAGGATTAATTCAACAGCTTTTCCCTATGTGTATAGGGAAGGCATGGACTCTTTTTTATTATGCATTTTATTAGTAAATTGTGTAGTACTTGATGGTTATATTTATTGTGGGGAGTTTGTACATGTACATAATAGGCGTTTATTCTTTTGTGTCCCCTTCTCCCACTTCTCCCTGCTTCCTCCAACTCTTGATTCCTTTCCCATTTGAACAAGCTCTATTGCCATTTTTATCTTTCATTCTCTTTTTTAAACCTTTCTTCCCTTTCTTTCCCCCTCTATCTCTCGTTCCCCTTCCCATTTGAAAAAGATCTCCCTACTTCTCACTAGCTATCCTTCATTTCGCTCTTTACACTTTGGGTTTCTCATATAAGAGAAACCATGTGATATTTAAACTTGTGTGTCTGATTTATTTCACTTAACATTATGATCTCAAGGTGCATCGGTATAATAGCTAAACATAGCAAACAGCCTATATGTCCATCAACAAATGAATGGATAAAGAAAATGTGGTATTGATACACAATAAAATACAACTCTTCCACAAAGAAAGATAAACTTGAGGCAGTTGTAGGTAAATGTTTTACTAGCTCTTAAATGAACTGTATCTGTCACAAAGTACACAAGCATTACTTTGAACTATATCCCATACAATTTGATTATCAAGCTCATTACTTGGAAATTGATGAGTCATATTTTAGCTACAAAATCAAGTATCACCACAGCCACACTTTGGAGAGGGAAATAATTTTTTTTAAAGATACTTTCCATCAACCAATCATTTTCATTTATTGACAACCATGTTGCCCAAACTTTGCTGCCCATTTTGTATGTATAGCTCATCCTGCCTCTACCATTCTGTCCAATTCATGGGCTTTGTATGACATTCAGCCTCTCATTGATTTCCATCATGCTCATGTTAACTATAATGATCCCAACTTTTGTTTGTGTCACTTCTTGGCATATATACCCAAAACACTGTGTCCTACTAGAACCAATGAAAAGCAAAGTGCAAGACCAGGACAGGAGTTTGCCAAAATATGATGGACTCATATTTGGACAAATTAACGGTGAACAATTTGTTGAAAATAATGCTTTCACTCCCTTTATACTCCACATCGCAGAACAATTCCCTGTTAACTAATATGATACTTTGACTTTCAGTTTCAGTATAAATATCCAGGGCCAAATTCTTCAGATGAATATATCTAAGAGAAAAATTGTTCAGTTGATGTGACACAGAAAATAAAAGCTCAAGATGCTGTTATTAGGGCCAACAAAAGCCAAATTCTTCTATCAAATTGCTGTAACAATTGCCAAGGTCATATTTTTCATTTTTTTCATTTATCTCATGGTGGACAGAACCAAACAATTCAGAGTATAGCGCCAGCTCTGGTATCATGCTTTGAGTGGTGCAGTGATACTGGATTTAGTGCCTATGCAGGACACCATTCTTAGCTACTATCCTCATTGCTGGAACAAAATGCCAAACATCAACAATTTAAAGGAAGAGAGGTTTATTGTACTTCATGTTTCTAGTCTGTGATCAGCTGGCGCCAAGAAGAAACACATGGTGGAAAGGCCTGGTGGGGGAGAGGTGATCACATCATGGTGCACAGACAGCAGAGAGAGAAGGAAGGAGTTGTCAAGGGAGATATAAGCTTCCAGGTCACACCCCAGGGACTCACCTCTTCCAGTCGGGTCCCACCTCCTAACTGCACATTAAGCTAAGAATGCAACCATGGGTTAATCCACTGATGAGTGTGGTATGCCATGATCCAATCACCTTCCAAAAGCTTCACCTCTAAACACAGGAGGCTTTTGGGGGGACATTCTAGTTCTTAAACGTAACAACACCTATCCAAACTATGCACTGTACTAGACTTTCCAGTAACTCAACGATAGCAAAATGAGGTGATCTGACATGAATATATTGGAATTATGTTGCATGAATGTGATAATAGCAGGGTGAGGTGGGCTAGTACTTGTACTTACTGATATCTATTAAAGATCTAGCTCTCCAAGATTAAAGTCAGAATCCTCAAGGTCAAAATCAAAGAAAAAAATGTAAGAAGAGTATCTATTTACATTTTTCTTGTTTAGACAGACTTCTTACTAGGATAAATATTCCACATGAAACAACACAAGCTCTAAAGATGGAAAAAATTCTGCAGCACAAGAAAAAGTGACTGTTTTTACGCTACAGATTCAAAGAAAACAGATCTGTCATAAAAATAAACTGCAGAAAAAGGAAAGAGAATTTCATAAAATATCTATGTGATGTTTACAGAAAATATTCCAAGAACCTACTTCTATAAAGCAAAACTAGGAGGCCAGAAAGAAAATGGACAAATGCAAGAATGCAGAAATTTAAGAATAAAATTAACAACTTTTAGTAAAAGTTGTCACATGCTTGGAAGCCATCATTCCCATCTTTACAAAAAGGAAACGCTGGGCAGACTGAAAATTGATTACTTTTCTCCGACTCAGAAGAGAACTGAGTTTGTTGGGCAAATTGCCATCCTTCACCATCTGGAAAGACAAGCAAGTCCAGAGAATCATGGCCAAGGTCTGAAGCAGAAGACATGCTGGAGCCATAAACTTACATGGTGACTTGGAAAAAGTCCTGGAAGCTTAGTGTAGAATAACAAGAGATTGAAAGACTCTGAGTAGCTGGAGTCATAGCAAGGACTCACACAGGGCCAGGGCTGTGGGCTTTACCTTTAAGAATCCTACCAGATTTTCACGATGAAGATCCAAAACAGACCCTTCCTGATCTGCCAGAGGGAAAATAAGATTAATCTTTGATGCATGCTCAGAGTCTTCTCCGTAATAAAAGAGCCACTCCATAAGGGGAAAGACTACCAGAGTCCTGTCCCAGTTAGGGAAAGGCATTTCCCTGACTTTAGCTCTCTTAGCCACTTCCTGTCTCATCTCTGACAGAGGAACTAAAAACCTAAGAAACCTTTGTGGAGCCCATGGCCCAAGGAGACGGGCAGACCAAGAGACTAAACTATAACCCTAGAACATTTCCCCTCTCTATAGCTTTCCAAGATATCAACAGGGCTCCAGCACAATGCATGTACATGTCAGCTGAAAGAGCAGCAAACCACACACTGTCTCTGAGGAGGGATATTCAGGAAGCACAAAGTCAAGAAGAGACAAATACAGACACTAGAGGAATTCAAAGCCTCTGGCGCCAACAGCTACAGCAAATGTTAAATACAGTCAAAGTGTTAGACAGTCAGGTCCTTGTAGTTATAGGACTGAAGGCCAGTTTTCTTGCTAGATATTAAGTACTTCTGTAAGTAGACACCACTCCCAGGTCCTTGCCCTTCAGATCCCTCGATCTCAGCAGCAGAGAATATTCCTTGCACCACATCTGTGTCACACGTAAATCTCTCTGACTTCTTCTACCGCCAACCAGAAAAGTCTGTTTTCAAGGAGCACCTGTGATTAAGTTAGGCCCACCCAGAAGTCTCTACCTTCAGGTCAACTGACTAGCAACCTTAATTATACGTGCAAATTTCAATGCCATGTAACAACAGTATCATGAGAATAATATCAAGAGGTGACCATCTGAAGGTCATCTCAAAATTCTGCTTATTATAGATCAGCGAAGTATATAAGGAAAAAATGTATAATGATAAACAATTTTCTTGCATGCATAACTAGAGAACGAAGGTTCAAATTATAGAAGAAATGTGTGACACATATACACATGCATTAGAAAAACTGTAACAGAGACTAAGGAAAGACTTTAATAAAGACTTTAATTCATTTATGAATGAAAACAGTGAAGATGAGTAAGCATTTAACCTTTGTGGGCCAGGAATGGATTCCTCTTTGAGAACAACAGCTCCAAACCCTGATCGTAGGTGTGGCTACTTGAGTTGCCCTGTGTCAACAGAATTTGGTTCCTATGTTGCTGAGTAGGAGGAGTAAGTCCAGGTCCCACGCAGCCCAGTCAAATGACTGTTTAGCGACTTGTAGAATGAAAACTAGCTGTAGTCCCACATGCTGGGAGGCTGGGGAAGAAGGGCTGCAAACTCAGACCCAACTTGTGTAACTTACAGATGTAGAAAAACACTGTCTCATAATTTTAAAAAAATAAATAAAAAGCTGAGGATGTAGCTCAGTGTGAAGGCCCTGGGTTCAAACCCTAGTACTAGATACAAAAAAGAAAAAAAAAGGAAAGGAAAGGAAAGGAAAGGAAAGGAAAGGAAAGGAAAGGAAAGGAAAGGAAGAAAGGAAGAAAGGAAGAAAGGAAGAAAGGAAGAAAGGAAGAAAGGAAGAAAGGAAGAAAGGAAGAAAGAAAGAAAGGAAGAAAGGAAGAAAGGAAGAAAGGAAGAAAGAAAGAAAGAAAGAAAGAAAGAAAGAAAGAAAGAAAGAAAGGAAGAAAGGAAAGGAAAGGAAAGGAAGGAAAGAAAGGAAAGAAAGGAAAGAAAAGTACAAACCTGCAAGTGGGTTGAAAGAATCCTTATTTTCCTCTTTGGTTAGGAATAGTCTGAAAGTGAATGCTAATTCTGAGTGGGGCCCAGAACAAAAGGTTTTTTTCTAAATTTCTGTGCATGCTGTTCTGCTATTTGGGCCATAAGACCCAGAAGATACTGAAGCACATGGAATATCAATGGCAGAGAGAGATGCATTTTTAAGTCTTTGCCAAGTCCCTATAGGAGCAGCAAAACCAGACCCTGTAAATTTAAGAGTAAAGCCCTGCCATCCTCTGCAGATAACTACTCTCCTTTTCAGACGCTACTTTTAGCTTACTCCTGAGCTTGAGCAGACACTGAATGTGTGACCAAGTTACCATGTAAATTGAAGAGTAAAGACCTGCCATCCTCTGCAGATAACTACTCTCCTGTTCAGACACTACTTTTAGCTTACTCCTGAGCTTGAGCAGACACTGAATGTGTCACCAACCAAGTTACCGTGTAACCCCAGATGTCCATCATATATTGGATGTTATTCAGGCTGCAACAGTGATCGAAGGCACAAATAAGTTGTATGAAGTGCCCCACATGCCCAAGACCTCTACTTTTAGTTTCACCTTCTAGTCCATGCCTGGGGCCTGATGGGGGATGGGGTTCCATCGGAAAAGTTGACTGCAGAGGAAAACCTCAGGCCTGATTTACAGGTAGTCCTGCATGACATTGATAGCACCACTTGAAAGTAGAAAAATCCTACTCTGACATCTCTGAAGGATAAAATGGGGGGGGGGAACCTCAATGGGCAAGACTTTTGTTACTAGATAACAAAGATTTACATTGTAGAAGATGTATGTAACACATTTTTTCTTCCTGATTACTTGAATGGACACTTCCCCTGGATATGGATTTGCCTTCTTTGTCTACAATCCCAAACCACTATGCCTGGACTTCCATAATACCTAGTCAACTATCACAGCACTCCGCAGAGCACTGCTCCCAAGAACTCATTTCATAGCAAGTGCAGTGCAGCAGTAGACCCACGTCCATGGAATATACTGGTGTTACTATGGTCCTCATCCTCCTGAAGCAGCTGGCTTCATAGAAGTGGAATGACCTTTTGAAGACATGCTTATGGCATGTTGTCTGGCTAGGGTGTTTAATCCTGACTATAAGAGAGAAACTGTGTCGCAGCTATCACACAATGGGTGTAACAAGTAATATATTTGGAATGCACAAAATCCTCAGGTTTGCCTCTTAATACTCCTATGTCCTAGATTTAAAGCATTGAAAACAATGTCCAATTCAGACAGGATTGCTAATATCTCAAAGTCTTCAAGAATGAAGGTTTGTGTCAATCCACCAGGCAAAATCTATGACCAGCTGAGGTACTTGTTAAGAGCAAAAAGAACAGCAATGCGGGAGCTGGGGATAAAGCTCAGTGGTATAAGCACCTGCCTGGCAAGCCCAATGTCCTGAGTTCAATCCCCAGTATTGCAAAAACATTACAATGGGTAGAATACAGGAAAGAAGTAGTTACTGATATCAGCTATGACCACTGAGCACCAAAGAAATGAAGAATATTACATATATTACTATTTCTTCCTCATTTTAATTTTAAAGTTGCTTGTACTTACAGTAACCAGAAATTTTTAACCAAAAATTTTCTGAAGAAGTCACAGAGGTGACTTCTTTCCTATCTCACCACCTTATCATCTAACACAATATGTCTTAATAGTAGTTTACTTTGTATATCAGTATTTAAGTATGTAAATTACAGGATACCAAAGGAGTATGTGAATCAGCTTGGAAAAGAGCAAAAAGCACTGGAAGATTTTTAAAAATGAACTTTGTATTCTTTTCTGGAGAAGAGGTTAGCAATTTTTAATCATATAAAAGATAATTGTATTATGTTAGGCAGAAATTAGGCTTTTGTATTATCTTTTTTAAGTATGCTTTGAGGAGGTGTGTATGGATGCCAAATTGACTAGGGGTGGATTTTAATGGCTTTGGAATGTACCAACTTGCCTGGGCTGAGTTACATTTCTCAGAATCCACTGTCGTGTATTTCCAGTTAGGACTGCCACAGGGGAGATTTGGGGGAGAACTGGAGGCTAGAAGGGAAGCACTGGCATCCTGTAGCTCACACATGGTGCTGATCGGCTGACTCACCTTGTTGGTGTGAAGCAACAACTGAACCCGCAACTCTTCTGCCTTCCCCTGGTGATCCTTCAGTTTCTCCCACTCCTGAGTCAAGTATCTGACAAAAAATCCCACTTCTCAGGGATAACTTCATCCCCAGGGTCAGAAACAAGCACTACTGTGAAACTCCATTCTTCCTCATGGGGTTGTAGCTCATGCTTGTTGCTTCCATCCTGTTCTTGATGTCCCCTGCTTTAGATCTGCCTTTTCTCCCCTGCAGCCTGGCCGGTGGGATTCAAACTCCAGCCTCAGTGTCAGAGTCAACAGCCAGAGAGACTGCTTAGGCAGCTCCCACAGTTGTATAAAGGCAGTTGCTTGTGATGAATCTATACTGTGACAAAGGTATACAGATATATACCCTACTGATTCTGCTTCTCTGGTTGAGCTTGGGCTGAAACAGTTGAGGAGCCAGTGTGAAGGGAAAGTGAGTTTGGTTTTGAATATATCAAGATTGCAAGACAGATGGAATGTCTCTATGGAACTGGGTAGAGGTAAGGCATTTAAAATATAGTAGGAGAAGTGAGGAGAGAAGATACATTTAAAGTGCTCCACGGAGGTGAAAGCTGAAGTCACTGGAATGGATGAAATCCTTAAGGACATTAGAAAAAAAGAAAGGTGGAAATGGGACATACAACTGAAACAGGAGAGTGAAAGAAGCTATAGCAAATATCAGCTTCTGGGTCTTCAGGGAATATCTGAGTCCCAAGGGGGAAGGACTTTTTGGTTCTAGATAGGATCTGAAGGACTACTTACAAAGGAACGTGTCCAGACTAGAGGCAGATAGCAGATGGAACAAATTGAGGAAGCACTGGTTGTATTACGTGACCAGACCCTTTTGCTATAAGCATGGAGCTCCATAACTTCAAAAAGCTCAGCCCAAGTTGTAATTTGGCTTGTGGCACTACTCTCTCTACCTATTAGGGAAGCCCGAGGCCAGAGCACTCCTGAGGCAGCAACACTTTAAAGTGTTAAAGAGAAAGTCATCAGTTAGTATCCCTGAGGCTATGCATTTCAAAAGGATTTGGACTTGGATGGTTTTTGTTTAAAAACCATCCTCAGAGGCATGCCGCCTAACTATTAGGATATTGACACTCCCGGGAAAGACAGCTCAAGTCTTAGGCCCGGTGGGATCTGACTAGGATTCTGTTCACCTAATAATCTGGCCCTTTCATCTTTCTTCCCAACTGCCAGACAATCGTATTGTCTTTCCTCACTCTGTTCTCAATTCTTGTTGATTCTACCAATGCTTTGGTACATTCTGGGGCCTTGATCTTTTAAAGTGATGATTCATCTATTCTATTAATAGATATTGTGAAAGGGAAGTAAACTGCTCAGAAGGAAAGGACAACTAGGATGAAGGAAGAGAAAAAAAGAAAGAAGAAAGGGAAAAATGTGTGTGTATATATATATATATATATACGCACACACACACACACACACACACACATACAGGATAGCTAAGATAGTTGTACTACTGATTTCTGTTGCTTTATTGAAAGGAACAGTTAATGTTTGTTTGATCCATCTTGCATGCCTATAGCTGGTAATCTGAGCAACTGCTTTAAAGATAACAATATGTAATACAACAATAATTGTTAATTTCCTATCACCTTTTTTTGGAATTCTGTATCGTTTTTATTGTTTTTGTCTTTGTTTTTGTTCTTTTCTCTTTAAAGTAAAAAAATGCTGACTCATCTAGAAAGCAGCTGCTGGAGGTAACAGTCTTGTCACATGTTTCAAGTCACAGAAGGGTGTGTTGGAAGAGAGGAAAACTTTCATTTACTCTCTTGTAACCAACCCAGAGGTCAGCACCACTGCCAGGATTTAGACTAGAAAATTAGTCCTGGAGGCTACAGAAGGGTTTCCAGCTACAAGAACAGCCAACACACATTTCTGTTTAACTCTGTCCTCTCCGTTTCATCCCTGTGAACACTCGGTATAGATGCTCTTTTCCTGTGGCTGTGCCCACGGCCTTTCTCCTCCTTTTCTAAAGACCTCTTTGGGATGTTGAACATTTCTGGCTCACTGGGAGGTCCTCAGGAAGGCCTGAGCACATGCAGAAATGTTGCTGTTTGGCCATAACTTTGAGGGCTGAAGCCAAGTATAAAAAGCAGTCCAAGTTCAGAAACAATGAGTTAATAGTCCTTCCTCCTTCCTGGGTTTGTGTCATGCTGATAGCTAATCAAATGCTCCATTTAGTCAAATCCTGTTGGACTTTTTGTTCCAAGTGTTTTCCAAGGATCCAGCTTTCTCTGACCTAGTAAATAGCCAAAAAAGTTGATGCAGGGAAAAGTTACAAGACTTTCACAGAGATCTACAAGAGTTGAACACACCCCAGCCGAATAAAGATTCTGAACTATTAGGCTTGGAAATCTACAGTAACATTTTCATGCATCTGCCTGAAACTTTCCTACATCACTTGATCTCTCCATCCCCACTCATCTCTGCCTCTTTCTCCCTCTCCCTCTCCCTCTCCTTCTCCCCCTCTCCCTCTCTCTGTCTCTCTGTCTCTCTCTGTCTCTGTCTTTCTCTCTCTGTCTCTGTCTCTCTCTGTCTCTCTCTCTGTCTCTCTCTGTCTCTCTCTCTCTGTCTCTCTCTCTCTCTCTGTCTCTCTTGGTGCAGGTCCAATCTTATTCATCTTGAACACTTAAGATATATATAGGCACATTCCCCATTTATCTCATGTTCTTTTCTTTTAAAAAAGAAGACAAAGTGAGGTATCTCTTGAGTGTGTGATCTGGTATTGTGAAATGCAACTTATTCTCAAATGAATTCTATTACATGATGATCATGTTATATAATTTTCCTCCAACTGTCTACTGTCGTTATCATACTGTTCTGAAACAGCTGGGGCTGTTATGACCTGCATGTTATTGGCCTCAATAGACAAGCTCTAGTCCTCATCTTTATAGAACATCTCAAGAGCATTTGTCACTAATGACATATCACCTCTAGCAAAATTAACCACCTTTAGATTCCACGAAACCATGTTATCTGACCTCTAACCTCTTTGGATGCTTCTTAATGTCTTTTGCCACCCATCCATCTCTGGGAAATCACTGAATGTTGGATTCCATGAGAATCGCCATACTCTTTCCATAGGTGATCTTGTCCATAGTTTTGATTATCAGCTAACCACTGAGAACACACTACTTCACATTTGGCTCCTGTCTGTATTCCTGATCCTACTGACATATCATTTTTTTGATTACTCAAATGCACCTCCATCTCTACATATATTGAAAAAATCTAGGACCTCAACTCTGCAAACCTAGTTGTCTTCCATGTCTCTGTGGCTGGCTCCACAACTGGTCTTCGACTTCTTCTCTCCATGCCATCCCATCCCTAAGTCTCATTGATTGTGGCCTCAGAGCGTGTGAAGCCAGCCAGTTTTCTCTGTCTTCACTGCAACTCTTAGCCAATTGTACAACCAATCACTACACAACTAGACGTCCATCAGTGGCCTCTTAAGACATTCTCTACATCTGTTCCTGTCCCTCCATCAACTTCATTATACTCTCCACTTTCTATAGTCAGAGAAAACTGTCACTCATTAACTTAAAACCCCTTGATGTATTACTGGTACTTGCAGGTTAAAGGACATGACTGTGTTTAGACACCACACACTTTATAATAGTTTGTTATAACAGCCTGAACGGACTAAGATGCTTACATATAGGAGAAATTTAGGAGATACATTTTAGGAGAAATTAATGAAGCACTTCTTTAAATCTTGAAACTTTATGCTCAGCTAGTGATTGAACTGTCTTGACTCTCTAGTATTCATATCTCAATAGAATTTTATTTTCTGTCTGTTAGATGTTCTTAAAGGGATTAAGTCTCTGTATCTTTGTTAGCTAACTTGTAGCATGGTCACATTTAGCAATTACTTGACTCTGCCAAAATACAATCAGGAAAAAGGTTGGAAATACACACAGATATCTATCAGTACATCTGATGTCTTGGTGATTTATAAGGCCTTTGTGAATGCCAAGCATCTGCTGGCTGACACTATGGGTAGTACAGTAGGTGAGAAGTAAGTGTGGGCCACAGGGGTCAAGGAAACCATCACAGAGTAGGTAAGAATTAAGGTAGATTTTGAGAAATGAAGGGAGAGACAACAATGTGACCAGAAACAAGGCAGCTGCTGTGTGCTTTATAGTAAGATAGAGCAGAATGCTAATGTGGAGGTAACTGTGGGAGAGGAAAATTGGAGGCAGCTGGAAAGAAAAATTGTGGCCAAATTATTTGGAGCTTTAAAATGGAAGCTAAGCTTTACTTCATCCTAGAACCTAGAATATATAGGTGATCGATTTGCAAGGAGAATGCGATATGGCCTCGCGGACTTGTCAAAAACACGTTTCTGGAAAGTCTGATTTGCACCCCACCTGAAGTGCCCTTCTCTTTCTTTCCTGCTTTGGCAGGATCAGTTGTGTAGTTATATAGTAAGCAGCAATCCCTTGTGGCCAATGAGCATATATTGTTTCTTGAGTGGGTTGGGGCAAGAAGAAAATAAAATGAGAAAGTTGAACTGAAAATCTGTACCCATTGAAGAGTGTTTAAAATCGTAAAAGCATTACAGATAAGGCAATATCTGAGGAAGATAACTGTGGCAGAGTGCAATGAGTAAGAAAAAATCTACAGCCAGAAAGATGATGACTCAAACGCTGCTAGATGCCAATCCAGCACCCATCTCAAGGAGTTAATCCTACTCAGTGTAAGCCCATTGTGACAGTTCTGTTCTCCCCACTACCAATCCATCTAAGGGCTGCCTGTGACAAGTAGGATGCTGAGATGTAAGAGACCGGGAAAGGTTCCTTCACCTCTCATTGCACATCAGGTCTCCTGCAAAGCAGAACATGAGAAAGAATGAGCACACAGAAGGAGCAGGAAGGAACACCCTTGAACACCTATGGAAAGCAAGTGACAGTGGCAGCTGGGGGCAAGAGAAAGTTCCACTGTGGTCTAGTTTTGGTGAATGCCTCAGCTCAGCAAACAACTCTGAAGAAGACCTGAAAGAGCGCTCTGAATTGGGGTGAGAAGACTTGACCTTTATATGCTTGTGGCAAAGTCACTGGATATTGGCTGCTCTTAGGAAGAAAACAAGTTAGCCAGTTGGACTTTAAATTGAGAACCAGTGGCAAAATAAATGATAACATGGTTGTATTTTTTAAGCCTAGTAAAAGCACCCTGACTAGATGGCCTATTTACCAGTGCCTCCACCTATGCAAAACTGCCCTTTTTTGTTTGTATCCAAATCTTTTTATTCTGTCTTTCTGTAAACATTATGCACTCCTGAAATCTTACTTGATTTGCACCAATATCAAGTTTCCCTTTCTTTAGTAAAGAACTCCCAAGTTGGATTCCCAGCTCAGGATAATAGTTTACCCTTCTTCAAAATTTGTTGTACTCACTAGACTAAATCCTGGTAATTGGAATTAAACAAAAGTAGGCTAATTCCAAATGCCTTTCCCCAGTGGAAGGTTCATGTGCTTTGCTGAATTTTTGCCTTTAATCTTGGCTGGGAAATAACGAGAACTTGGAAGCCATCTTTAACCATGAAACAGATGTCCCACATTGAGGATCTCAGAGTGGCTTCCCCAGCCTTGCAGTGCACATTTATGAACAATAATATAAAAGAGAAACACATATTTCAAATCAACCACTAAATAGCAGGTCTTTCTTGCAGCGTCTTTCCATGTACTTTGAATAATACAACTTCGAATAAGTTCTTAATTTCAAATAAACTTACCTGACATGCCTAATAAATTAGTGTTAATAACAGGAAAATATTAATAAAATTGAAACTTCTGTAGGTTCTTATAGCTCAAAAATCAGTGGACATAAAATATTTACACACACCAGCAGCCAAGAGAAGCTGCTGAAGTCACTGGAATATTTACAATGGAAGATAGGAAGTATTTGTGTTTCCATAAGACTAACAAACCATCTTCATCTTGGACTAATCTAGAAATTATTTTTTTTACTGCCAAAACCTAACTTGGATAAAATTTTCTCCTTCACAAATGTGGAGCAGAAGCCATAGGTGGAAAAAGCTGAATTTCTCCTGAACAGGGAACGGAGCCACAGCACAGAGAAGATTTCATTTCCAGAGTTACATGATAAAAGAAATGTTGGAAGGGACCGACCAGCCTAGTTATAGTTGCTGCATCTCAAGACTTCAAAGAAAATGTTGATCAATTTCTCACATACACATGATTTTCTATATATTTTCAGAAAGACCCTATCCTCCTCTAATTTCCTAGCGTTTATCCAAACATATGAGTGGTTTTGGCCATGAAAAGTGTGATGCACCATTCCTAGGCTTAAGCATTTAACAGCCAACGTGTTGTGAAAAACCTTTCCAGAGGGACAATGCCAGGCCAAGTTGATGTCTTTCATTAATTCTACCTAACACTTAATAAAGAATTCATACCAATTCCCATGAACCCTTAGAGAAAACTGAAGAGGAAGGAATAATTCCTACTCATTCTAAGAATTCAGAATAATTTTGAAAGCAAAACCAGAAAAAGACATTCCAAATGAGAAAGAGAACTATGGCCAATTTTCTTCATGGAACAGATACAAAAATTGTTTAAATTTTACCAAATTGAATCAAGAAATATATAATATAAAAATGTAATTCATCATGACAAAATGGAGTTTATCCTAGAAATAGAAACTGGTTTTAACATTCAAAATTCAACCAATGTAATTTACCACATTCACAAATCAAAACAGCAAAATTACATTATCATTTTAATAGGTGCAGAAACAGCATGTGATAAAATTCAATGTCTACTTAAATGTAAAATTTTTCAGCAAACTTAGACTAGAAAGAAATCTCCTCAACCTGATAAAGAGCATTACAAAAAAACTACAGTTGATATACTTAATGATAAAGACAGGATAATTTTCCTTTAAGATCAGGATGTGCACTCTTGACACTTCTAGGCAATATTGTACTGGAAGTTCCAGCCAGTAAAGTCAGACAAAAAAAAAAAAGGAAGAAGATATACTCAGACTGAAAATATAAAAGTAAAACTGACTATTCAAAGGTGGCATGAGTGTCTGTGTAGAAAATCAGTGGTATCTACAAAGAGGTGGTTAGAATTAGGAAGTGAGTTCTATGTATGGAAATTGCTATTTTAAAAATAATACCTTTTGTCACAGTATCGAATTTATGAAAAATTTATGAACTGTTACAGCTTGAATCTAGCCTAAGGCCTAAGGCCTCATGCAACTTCAGAGCCATAGGTAGGGTTTGATCTAGGTTGTGTAATTGTGGATTAAGCATGTGATACTGGGGTTAAGGGTGTGGATAATGGAAGCCTGACCCTGTTTTGATTTGCACCAGTCCGTGGGTGTGTGGCCTGGATGGAACATAAAGAAGTAAAGGAGCCAATGGCCGCACTCTGACTGCCCTGCCAAGAACTGTTTCTTCTTTGCGATGCCCCTCTGGCATGCCACTTTGCCTTGGAGCCAACTGACTATGGACTGCAACTTCTACAAACTGTGATCTGAAATAAACTTTTCTCCTTTAACTTTGGGTGATGGGTATTTTGTCTCAGCAATAAGAAAGTATCTAAGACATGAGTAATTCTTGCAAAAGCAGTGCAAGATCAGTATAGTAAATAAATATTGTTGAGAGAAATTAAAATTCATTTATCAGAAGACACAATATATTTAAGATGCCAATTCTCCCCAAACTGATCTATATATACCTATATAAACCATCAGCTCAATCTAAATCTAGCTCTCAGTAGGGGTTTTAGGCAAATTAATAGAATGATTTTAAAGGGAACAATGACCTAGAGAAGGAAAAACAACTGAAAAATAAAAATTTGGAAATTAATACTCTGTGACCTCAAAATTTATCAAAAACTACATTGATGATGATAGTGACACAAAGGTAGACACAAAGGTAGACACAAATGTAGACAAATAGACCAAAGAAACAGAAAGCCCAGAAATAATCCACATAGATAAGATCAAATAAGTCAGGCATGGTGGCACATGCCTGTAATCCCAGCATTTGGGAGGCTGAGGTAGGAGGATCATTGTGAGTCTGTGGCCAGCCTGGGCTACAAAGGGAGCTCAAGGCCAGCCTGAACTGCATAGCTAGACCCTGTCTCAAAAAAAGACAAAAAAAAAAAAAAGATTTCTGATAAAGCTGCAAAGGCAATGGAGAAAAGATAGTCTTTTCATCAAATGACACTATAACAATTAAGCAACTAAGCATTCACACGCCAATAAAAAATAACTTTAATCCATATCTAGAAGAAAATGGAAGAGAAAAATCTTTGTGACCTTGGGCTAGGCAAATATTCTTAGGTATGTGTCTTGGTTACTTTTCTGTCGTTGCTGAGACAAAATACCCAACACCCAAAATGAAGGAAGGAAAGGTTTATTTAGCTTGCAGTTTGTGGAGGTTTCAGTCCATACTTGGCTGATTCTGAGGCAGAGTGGCACATGGCAGAGGGCAAACTGTTCAGGGAAGCAGAGCACAGCAAAAACAACCAGCGAAAGGAAGGAATGACTGCAAGCAGCCCCTTCTCTTCCCTTACCTCGTAAACAGCCTACCCCCACCCAGGGGGCATGTAGCTCTCACACAGTCTCCATGCCTTCCTCTTCCACAAGCTCAGGATGTATACAAAGTAAGCACCTCGGCTTCCTGCTGAATCACTCAGCCAAACCTCTAGACTCCACAAGTTGACACAATATATCAACCATAACAGTATGACACTAAGAGCACAATCCATAAAAGAAAAAAAATAATGTTAAGTGGGTTCCATTAAAATGAAAGTTTTAGTCTTCAAAAGACAATGTTTGGAGAATTAAACAATAGACCACAGAAAGAGAGAAAATATTTGCATTCACTTATGTAGTGTACATAAAGAACTCCAAAACCAGTCACAAGAACATAAACAATCCAACAAATTTTGAATAGACATTTCACCACAGTAAGCACATGGATGGCAAATAAGCATAGAAGCAATGCTCAACATCACGGGGGAAACTCAAAATTACCAGAAGATAACACTGTATACTTATATTCCATCTATTTTGAATGGATATAATTTTTAAAAATTTGACCATATACATTAAGTGTAGGGGAAATATAGAGAAATGGAAATAAATTCTCACACATTGTTAGCAGCCATATCAAAGGGTATAATGAAAAGAGGCAGTTTCTTTAAAAATTGACTACACATTTACCATATGATCCAGCCATTCCATTCAGAATAATTATGATCCTTGAATAAAGTTACTCAGAAAGAGTACATAATGTGATTCTATTTATATAAATTTCAAAACATACAAATTCATCTATAATGAGAAAACCTTTTAGTGATTGTCTTGAAGAGGAATGCAAAAGAAAGAGTACAAAGGGGTGTAAGTAGATTTGGGGGACTGAAGAGTATTCTCGTTATATTCAATATGGTGATGATATAAACATATGCCCCAACTTGACACACTTTAAATATTTGCAGTGTATTGTAATTCAGTTGCTCCTCAATAAAGCTATTTTTTTCTAAAGTGTTATAAGGTAAAAATCAAAGTTGTGGCTTTCAATAAAACTTCTCACTTGTATAAAATTACTTGGAGAAAATATGGCTAAGATTATGACCTTTCTGTGTCCTCTTCTAGATTCCTTCACTACTAAGTTGAGAGAAAGAGAATTAAAAAAAAAACAGTAAAAAGAGTGTCAGATCTGTTAACTGCATTGCCAAAAGAACTATGCATGTGGTCACTACATGGAGTTGACAATAATCATATATTAAGAGTTCTAATAACTTTTTGGTACATTTTAAGGTGTACAATTCACTGGTTGTCAGTACATTCCCAAAATTATACTACTAATACCACCAACTACAAAACACTTTCATCATCCCAAAAGGAAACATTGTATGTATCACTTAGCAGTCACTTTTCACTTCTCTTTTGTCCCAACTCTAGAAACCACCAATCTACTTTCCATCTCTGTATATTTTCTTATTCACATATAAGTGGACTCAAAAAAATCTTAAAACTCTTGCATCTGACTTCTATCATTTTGTACAATCTTCTTGCAGCTCACATTGCATTATGGGTCCTTATTTCATTCCTTTTATGGGT
The DNA here is from genome assembly GCA_004027595.1 of Dinomys branickii. Classification (NCBI taxonomy): domain Eukaryota; kingdom Metazoa; phylum Chordata; class Mammalia; order Rodentia; family Dinomyidae; genus Dinomys; species Dinomys branickii. Next base: position 52,838 of record PVLD010014286.1, read on the forward strand.
GAATAATATTCCATTATATGGATATACCACATTTTGTTTATACACTACTCATTAATGGGTATAATAAGGTTTTTTTTGTTTTTTTTTTTTTAGAAACATAAAAGTACAAAAACATATTGACAAACAGACACCCATTATCACAGAAAATAGTACAATCACAACTAATCTATAGACAAGGTGATATGGTCTCAACAGTAGTTGTTGCTTTATCCATTGATATCTTCGAATTGTAGATGTATGGACCCATATACAGACATGCAAATTTAGTCAGACAGTT
>PVLD010014287.1:0-52914 GCA_004027595.1 Dinomys branickii
GACTTTCCCACGTCTCGCCCCGGCAGCCTCGTCCACCCTACCACATCTCCCCCGGCATCTCAGAGAAATACGCCCAGTTTAAACTTCCCAGCCGAGGTTCCGGCATTCACGCTCACCAAGTCTGTCTCGAGCTGGTGGTGTTTATTAAGGAGGTTCGCTCCCTTGCTGCTCACCCGGTCGCCATCTTCCCCGGATCTCTGTATGCCTATTTTAACTGTCTTGTGCATGTGTGTTTTTTCCTTTCCCCTTTCTCCCATCACAGTTTTTCTTCTTTTTTTGATCAGTTTCTTCCCTGTTCTCAATATCTGTTGTACCATTTGGATCTTGTTTACTGTTTCAGATTCTCACACTAGTGAGACAATAGGTTGTTTACACATGTGGATTTGGTTTATTGCACTTAAGAGTCCATTTACCTATAAAAGTCTTAAGTTTGTCATTTTTGTGGCTGAATAGTATTCATTATATATTTTAAAACCCCCACATCTTCTTTATCCACTCCTCAGTTGATGGGCATTTGGGTTGTTTCCAAGATTTAGCTATTACAAATTGTGCTTCTGTAAACATGGGTGCACATATATCACTGTGGTATAATGTTTTTAATTCTTCTGGGAGGATACACAGAGGGGGAATAGCTGGCTCAAATGGGATGTCTGATCCTAATTTTTAAAGAAATCTGTACACTGATTTCCACAGTGGATGCACCAGTCTACACTCTCACCAACAGTGAAGCAGGGTTCCTTTTTTCCCTAGAGCCCTGCCAGCATTTATTATTGGTTGTTTTCTTGATGACAGCCATTCTTTCTGGAGTGAGATGGAATCTCAGTGTTGTTTTCATTCACGTTTCTCTAATGACCAATGATGTTAAACATTTTTTCTTATATTTATTTGCTCTCTGTATTTCTTCATCTGAGAAGTGTATATTCATCTCGGAGGCTCATGTTTGCATTAGGTCTTTGAATGTGGGGGTCCTGAGTATTTTTAGTTCTTTATATGTTCTAGATGTAAGTCCTTTGTTGAGGGACAACTGGCTATAATTTTTTCCTACTCTGTGTGCTCTCTTTTCACTTTGTTGCTGATTTCTTTTGTTGCACAAAAGCATCTTAATAAGATGAGATCTCATTTGTTGATTCTTTGTTGTATTTCCTGTGTGATCTGGGTTTTGTTCATGAAGTCTCTGCCTGCACCTATGTCTTCAAGATTGCTACATATTTCCTCTTCCAGTATATTTAGTGTTTCTGTTTCAATATTTAGATCTTTGATCCGTTTTGACTTTAGTTTAGTGCATGGTGATAGACATGGGTCTGGTTTTAGACTTTGGCATGGGGAAAGCCAGTTTTTCCAGCACCATCTGTTAAAGAGACTATCTTTCTTCCAGTGAACATGTTTGGCTCCTTTGTTGAAGATAAGGCAGTTTAGTATGTTTGTAGTTGCATCTGTATCTTCTCTAGTTCCACTGATCCTCAGGTCTGTTTTTTTTTTTTTCCAATACCATGCTGATTTTATCAGAGTAGCTTTGTGGTATAATTTCAGGTCAGGGATTGTGATGCCCTCATTTGCCTTTGTTGCCCAGAATTGCTTTTGCTATTTTAGGTCTCTTCTGATTCCAAATGTATTTCAGGAACGTTTTCTTTAGTTCTGTGAGGTATGTTAGTGGTTTTTTGACAGGGATTGCATTAAATTTTTATGACAGTTTTGGGAGTAGGGTCATTTTCACTATGTTTGTTCTTCCTATCCATGAGCAAGGGGTATCTTTCTGTTTTCTGATATCCTCTTCCATCTCCTTTTTTAGGGTATTGTAATTTTCACTGTACATATCTTTTACCTCCTTTATTAGATTGATTCCTAAGTATTTCATTTTGTTGATGCTTTTGTGAAGGGTATGCTTTCCCTAATAACTTTCTCAGTGAGTTGGCTGCTTGTATACATGAAGGCTATTGATTTTTGAGTGTTGACTTTGTATCCAGCTATACTACTGAATTTGGTTACTAAATCTGTAAGTCTTTTGGTGGAGCTTTTGATGTTTTCTATGTAGAGTATCGTATCTGCAAATAATAATTTAACTTCTTCCTTTCCTATCTTATTCCTTTTATTTCTTTTTTTGTCTAATTGCTCTGGCTAATTTTCCACAGCTATATTGAAAAGGAGAGTGATAGTGGACACCTTTGTCTTGTACCTGATTTTAGAATGAAAGCTTTCAGTTTTTTTTATCATTTAATATGATGTTAGCTGCTAGTTTGTCATAGATGGCTTTTATCAGAATGAGATAAAGACCATCTATTCCAATTTTCTGTAGGGTTTTTATCATGAATGGGTGTTAAGACTTTGTCAAATGCTTTTTCTGCATCTATTGAGATGATCGTGTGATTTTTATCTTTGGTTCTGTTAATATGGTATATTACATTTATTGTTTTGCATATGTTGAACTGGGTCTGGAATGAGTCCAGCTTGGTCATGATTTACTGATGATTTCCTGCATTCTGTTTGCCAGTATCTTATTAAGGACTTTTGTGTCTATGATCATTAGGGAGATTGGCCTATAATTTCTTTGTTGGTTGGGTTCTTCCCTGGTTTTGGAATTAAAGTAATACTTGCCTCCAGAAATGACTTTGGAAGTATTGCTTCCGTTTCAATTTCCTTAAACAGTTTCATCATTAGTGGCATAAGTTCTTCTCTAAGTTTCTTGTAGAATTCATCTGTGAACCCACCAGGGCCTGGGCTTTTCTTTGTTGGTAAATTTTTAATTACATTTTCAATTTCATTGGCCGTTATTGGGTTATTTAGAATTTTTATATCTTCTTGATTTAGCTTTGGCGATTTGACTGTGTCTAGGACTCTGTCCATTTCTTGTGTTTTCCATTTTATTAGAATATAGATTCTCATAGTAGGTATTGATGATTTTCTGAATTTCTGTAGGATCTGTTGTGACTTCCCTCTTTTCATTCTTAATTGCCTCAGTTTGTGTTTTTTTCTTTCCTCTTTTTGATGAGGTTGGCTAATGGTTTATCAATTTTATTCATTCTTTCGGAGAACCAACTTTTTGATTTGTTGATTCTTTGTGTTGGTTTTTAGTCCCAGTTGCATTATTTTCTGCTCTTATCTTTATTATCTCCTTCTTTGTATGAGCTTTGGGTTTAATTTTTCTTCTTTTTCTAGAAGTTTGAGGCTCAACATTAGGTTGTTTATTTGAGCCTGTTCTATTTTCCTGATGTGAGAGTTTATTGCTATAAATTTCCCTCTTAGGACTGCTTTCATGGCATCTGCCCCCCTGCAATTGTGTTTGTGCTTATTTGGTTATTCAGGTCTGTTAATATCTGTTTTCTGTGGTTGGCTATGTCAGTGTTTGGTGCATATATATTTATGATTATTATCTTTTCTTCTTGGAGTTTTCCCTTAACAAGTATGTAAATGACCTTCTATGTCTCTTTTGATGAATTTTGGCTTAAAGTTTATACTGTCTGCAAATAGAAGAGCTACCTCTGCTCTTTTCTGGGTTTCTGTGGCATGGAGAATTGTTTCCCATCCTTTGACTTTTAGTTTGTGAGTTTCTTTTTGGGTTAAATGCATTTCTTGAGTGCAGCCTGTTGATGGGATCTTGTTTCTTCATATATTCTGCCAGTCTGTTTCTTTTGATTGGTGAGTTGAGATCATTTACATTGATGGTTGTAACTGATATGTATTGGCTTATCTTTTTTCATGTCATTTTCCTGTTCCTCGAGGATGTCTTCAAGATATAGTTGGTTCTTAGTCTTTCTATCCCAAGAACCTGCCTTCCCAATATATTAAGAATGTGGAGTTGCTGTCTTTTTCATTCAAGCCTCATTCCGTTGAATTATAATCCAACTTATACCAGGAACTTGTATACAACATTTTTCCACTTAATAGGGTGATTTTACACTGTTGTGGGGAGGTCTAAGAGGGTGGTAGGACAGAGAGACGGACGTGGTTAAATACAGTAGGAGGAAAATTGGCACTGAGTGATCACTCAGGTTTTGGGTAATTGTAGGATATAAGAGAGAGGGATTGGAAGAGAAATCCTAGGATACTGAAGTGAACCAGAAAAGGGAAGAGACAATGTTTACCACATGCAAGTCTTATAAAATCAAGTGAGACAATAGATGAGAAAGAGGAAGAAGAGTGGAATAATACAAAGGGAAAGTTTAGCAGTCTCAATCATGAACAAGATGGCAAATAAGGTCAGAAAAAAAAGGGAGGAGAAAAAAGAAAAGAACAAGAAACAATCACACACACGGAAAAAAAAAAACCCAACAAACATACGGAAAGAAAATCTAAAACAGGGCGAAACAGAACAGAGGGAAAAAGAGAGAAGGGAAAAAAACACCAACGGAAAACAAAACAAAAAGAAACATAAAAACAAAACACACTCACACAACAAACTACCAGGGGGAAAACCTATCAGACTGCGAAAAATAAAAGCAGTGAGAGTGCTGTGGTGTCTGCAGCTCTGCGGTAGGCCCAGGTCTGACCCCAGAATACGCACTCAGGCTAGGGCTGCGGGCGGACTTGTGCTGGTTTGGGTCTGGTCTTTGTCCCTTGATTTGGGGGATGGGATTAGTTATCTGTGGCTGGAGGTCTCCTCGGCTGTTCAAAAAATAAAAAGGAAAAGAGAGAAGAAAAAGAAAAGACTATGGAAAGGGAAGAAGGTGGTGCTACCCTGGTTCACCTCACTCGCCACCTGCTGGCTCGAACTGCTACTGTTGCTTCAGACTTTTCCATGCCCCTAGCTCCTCCTGTCCATTGTGTGCACTATAGCCGGGATCCTGCTGCGTCCCCGGCGCTCCCTCTGTTCTCTGGTCCTTGAGTCCTGTCAATGGAGGGAGCAGGAGCCTATCTTGGACCCCCTTCGTGCCGGTCACCACAGCTCCAGGTCCGTGGTGCGAACGGGAGCCTGTCTTAGAGTCTCTTCCTGCCAGTTGCCGCAGCTCTGGGTCAATGGCACCTTGATGATATTTCAAATTTCCCCTTTCAGGTTGCACCTAACCTCTGCCCTTTGTCTGTGGTATTCGGCAGTTTCACCGTGATGTGTCAGGCACGAGTTTCTTTCTGGTTTTCTTGCTTTACTCTTGGGTTGTGGGTTCCGGGTTGGTGGCTTTGGTCAGTTCTGGAAGCTGCTCAGCCCCTGTCTCTTCTTGCATTCTCTCTGCTTCTTCACTGTTTTCCTCTGACCGCTCCTCAGTCGGGGCCCTTTGTCTCTTAAACTCATTTCGTGCCTTCTAATTGTTGTCCCTCGATGGCTAATTCATTCAGATCCATGTTCCAGTCACCGCCTCTCTTATCCAGGAGGCTTTTCTCCCTGACTATTGCGCTTTCCAGCTCTAGAAATTCCGTTTCGCTTTGATCAAAGTCTTGTTTGGGCTCTCCTTACAGTTTTTTGTTTCCTGCACACATTTCTAAGATTGTCATTGGGTAAACATCATTGGTTTATAATCTATGACTGTTAATTCTAGAGAAAGAGGAACTACTCCTTTTACCAGAAGCATCTTTACATATCCCACGAAGAGGAGAAGAAGCAGCACCCACAGGTGAGCCTGAACGTGGTATTGTTTCCTGGGGAGTCCTGCCACCTTCCAGCAAGCTCAAGCTGGGGTTGGGGCTTCTGATTTGCTTTGCATCCTACATATACACACCCACGAATCTCCTACAAGAAGGAAGAACTTAATTTTCACTCCCAAGAGACCAGCCCAAAAGTACTCCAAAGAAGTCCTAGGTACTTGGTAGTGTCTTAAGATGTGAGAGTGGGGAAGAGTCATAGACAACCGTGGCTTCAAATAATGGAAGAAGAGGAAAAAGAACTCTTCTGTGGGCACTCGGCACTCCCACGCGGTGTAGTTGCAGACCTGGGCCTGGCTTTGCGTTGCCCCGCTGCAGTGCACAAATGTTCAGTATACACACACATGTATGACTTCCTATGGAGTAAATCACAAATGTAACATGCAGTAGCCCTGTGCTGGGCCTACAAACATTCCAACGGGATGTGTGGCCATCATTTTATTCTCGTTGCTGTAAGGATTACATTCCCAGGAAATACTGGTCTGTTGAGTTGCCCTTTCCAAGGTGCCAAGTTGTGGACCTCTTCAAAAGAACAAAGCCACCTGGCCAGGAAGGGTTTGCGTCTTTCATCCAGTGAAGGGCTAAGTGCAGACCTGGGCCCAGGGCCCCGGGAAGGAGGGAAGCCTGGGTGCCGAGACAGAAGCTCCCGCAGCCAGGGAAGCTGCGCCCACGGCATCAGTGGGGGTTGGAAGTGGGAGCGGGGAACAGGAGGTGCCAACCTCTTCTCAAGGATTTTGCTACAAGAAGAACAGGGGCTGAGGAGGCCCTATGATGACAGCCTGAATTGGGTAAAATTTGAGGATAAGGAATTACTAATTAGTAATAAGGGTGAATACTTAAGTGTGTGAAATGAATAATATGTAGCTAAAAAATAATGATATAGCATTAGGCGTTTGAGACATGTGGACTCCAAGCAATTAACCTCTATTCTTCTTCTGAATCACAGTTGCACTAATTGGCTCCTTTACTCTGACGGGGCGATATTAACCTTTCTGCTTTTCTCTGAAGAAGTTAAGTGCGCTGGGTAGACATGCTGCTCTGGTTTGGAGGAAGGGTATTTTTCCCCTGAATAATAACCTATTTGCAATTTTTTTCTCCCAAATTCTTGCATTAGAGGGGTTTTCTGTCAGGTTTTCCTGATACAGATCTCTCTGGGGGAAAGGACAATTTCAACACACCTGACCTTATTCTCAGGCAGTTGCTAGAAACCCTCTAGGAGACAGCCCGTCCTGAGTACTATAGTCATAGCACAGGTCAATATGGCCTCCTGCTCTTGTGAAGTTTATAGTATATAACTTACTGAGGCAGGAATGTCCAAGGCAAATGAACAGGCAGATATTGGGTACAATCATAGGGCTATGAAGAAAAAGGAAAGGGGCTCACGGATAGTGAGTGGGAAATGAGAGTGCCCTTCATGGTAGGGTTGCCAGGAAGCCTTCTTGCAGCAGGAAAACATTTGATCTGTGACATGGGCAAAGCAACAGAAAGAGGCTGTGACTATTTAGAGGACCAGCGTTCAGCAGAGGGAACCGCAAGTGCAAAGGCCCTGGGGATGATGGAAGTTTGGAGTGCCAGGAACAGCAAGCGGGGTAGTCTATGGCGGGGAGGGCACATGTGGGAACAGGACCAGGTGGAAAAGGCTCACATGGCCAGATGGAGGGGAGTGAGGATGAAATGGGGGTTGAGGTGTAGCCACAAATGGAGATTGGACATCACGGGGACATTTGGGTAGGCAAAATCTGGTGACCTTGACCTGTAATCTGGAGGAACAGGGCCTCCAGGAACACAAAGCATAGTCAACAGCAAGGTCCTGCCCACCTAGAAACAGATGTTCTGTACTTTTGATCCCCTGAGGGTGCCACGTCAGTATACACACACATGTATGACTTCCTATGGAGTAAATCACAAATGTAACATGCTGCATGTCTATGGTCAGTGTCATGGATCGTGCATGTTTAAAGACTGACTACGGAGTTCCATGCCTAGGAATGAACCCAGAGACAAGTGTGTAGTGACATGTGTGAGGTGGCTATGTGGCTTTGGCCCTAGTGCAAAAACTGGGAACAACTTTGAGTGCTTACCAACAGGAGATTATTTAAAAAGTCATGGTACACCAGGCCTTGGAATAATATCATCATAGTTTTCAAAATTATACAATACAGAGAAGAACACGTGAAAGGTAAAGCATTTACTCTTTCAATCCTATTTCCTGGGGGCTGGGGATATAGCTCAGTGGAATAAGCGTCTGCCTAGCAAGCGCAGGGTCCTGAGTTCGATCTCCAGTACTGCCAAAAAAAAAAAAAAAGTCAATCCTATTTCCTAAGAGAGTTTGTAGAGTATCCTTAAAGGTACATTTTCTCCTCAGGTACAGAGGTGTACCTTCTCCCGTGTGTGTATAATATAAAAAGATACATAAAATATCAGAATATTCTTTGTAAATCAGGATATTGTTTGCATATAATTTTATAATATAATTTATTTCCTTAAAAGATATGCCACATATATTGCCACATCAACCCATTAGATTAATACACACATAGCATTCCGCTGACCATACACACTGTCCCATAACTGACTCAGCCAGTTCATTATTAATGAGTATTTTCTCTCATCTCTGGCTTGGTCAGTAGGTGTATTTTTCTTATGACTTTAAGGGTTTAAAACATTAAAACTAATAGTGTTGTATGTGTTTGTGGTTCGGATGGTCGCAGTATATTGAGACAGAAAAAGGATCAGGTAAAAGTAATGTGTACTGCACACTGCTATGAATTTGCATGTATCTCTGTGCAAATGCATCTGTAGAGAGTCTGGAGAACGGGTCACCAAAGTCTAACAGGAACTATCAGTCTCAGCCTACTGACTGTAGGTGTCTCTTTTCTTTGGTGTTTCAGGTTTTTTAACCACAAAAATGAAAAAAAAATATATGTATGTATATTGCATTGGAGAAAGAAACCAAGAAGAGTTACTTAGGAGCCAGCTCACGAACTATATTTAAGATATTGATATTTGCCTCTGGATCTGCCTTTTCTCCATTAGTGCTTCTTTTCATTTCAGAATTAAACTGTATTTTTCCCTTCTCCAGTTGTGAATACATTAAGCGGTCTGATTGTGGGCCAGTGCGCAGTTCACCTGTGCACCACAAGAGGGCGATATTTACAGAAGGTTGCAGGCAGCGGCTGTCGGCTGTCCAGGGTCTACTTTGGCTAAGTGAGCTTTGGTTCTCCGGGTCAGAGCAGAGACGGATGTACAGTGTGTCCTTTGGTTTCCAGTTTGTATCTTGATACAGACGTTTTTCTTAATGTTGCTTTTTATGTATCCTTAAAATACATCTTCATATACACTATAAGAATATTGTACCTAGTGGGCGAGGAAGGGATTTACTTGCAGCCCTGCCCCTTCAGGCTATCCTTGGAGGCAAGATGCTGCACCCTGCCATCTCCCCAGAGGCTGGCCTGAGGTGGGGGCGTTTGGGGTGCCTCCCGGTCCCCCACACTGTAGCGCTTTGGAGCTCGGGGAGGATTCCACCCCCTCTGCCACCCACCTCCTCCCATCTTGTCTCCAAGCCAAGCAGCTGCCTGACCTTCCCTTCCCTCCTCCTTCCTCCTTTTCACATTCTTAATTTTTTTTTTTGAGAAACCAATAAATATTCATGACAAAAATTCAGACAATACAGTGTGTGTGTGGAGGAACCAAGGCTCCCCTCCTCCAGCCTAATTCTCAAGTTTTCTCCCCAAAGGCAATAGCTATTTAAGTGGTTTTAGCAATACATATCCTTCCAGAGCTTCTGTATCTGTATCCAAATAAAGATGTGCATGTGCTTGTTCACTGGCCACGCCCTGTGCTTTGCTCCTGGTTTGCACTTACCGGTGATGTTTGAAGCCTTCTGCTGGAGTTCACAGAGAGCTGCCTGGAGTGCCATTTACTGGCTACAGAGTATTCTATTAGGTGGATATGCCATGCTTGATTTAACCACTCACTTCAGGGGCCCTTTGAGCTCCTTCCAATCTTTGGCTTATGAGGAGCAGTGGGCAGTGAATATTTGACTTCAAGTGCTGGAGCAAGGTCTGCTGAATTCTCAGGAGTGGAATTGTTGGTCCGAGGGTATTGGCACCCTGAATCTCGGTATGTGTTGCCAGAATGCTCACCAGAAAACTTTTAACCAGTTTGCACTCTGGCCTAGAGCGGATGAGATAGGATGGAAGTTTCTGTACTTTGCCAATCTGAGAAGCCGGAAGTTCTGAGTGTTGCCTGCAGTCAGAATTACCCGGGGGAATTTTCCAGAGATGCTAATCCTTGTGTCATGGTCCGTATGGATGAAAGCAGAATCTGACCAGGGCACATGTGTGCACGCGTGCGTGTGGGTGGGTGGGGCATGTGACAACTGTGATTGGCGCTTAAGAGTTTTTCCTAGGAGATGCTAATGAGCAGCACAGATGAACCCCACTGAGACAGATGAAAAATATCTCATCGATTTGAATTTATATTTCTTTAATTATAAATGAAGATGAACATTTTTCTTTGAGAATAGTGATTTAGCTCTTGCTTGGATGGCAGACGCAAGCATACCCAAGCGCCGCACTAGCCACAGACGGAGTCCTGGAGTAAGCTAGGCCAATGAGCCCCTCTCCCAGGACCTCTGGGTTGAGAGAGAGGAGTAGAAATCCATGCGGAGGGAGTCTCTGCGTGGGGCTGAACCTGTGCCACTAAACTCAGAGCTGTCTGTCTAGGCTGCAGATGCTGAGGACATCTCTTGAAGGGATGGGGAGGGGCAGCTCCAGACAGGAGCCAGCAGGGTGCACAGAGGGGCCAGACCTGCTGCAAGTGTAAGTCCCAGTGCTCACAGACTCCCAAACTCCTCCTCCTTAGAGAACACGAGCTGGGGCCCTGAGCCCGCGTTAAGGGCCAGTGGCTCTCCCTGCCCTTGCACACCCCACTCTCACCGTGCCCAGGCCCAAGATGTTCTCCCTGGGGACAAGTGCCCTCTTCTCTTCAGAGCCCCTCTTGTCGCCTGTAGAATAAGCTGAGGCCCTGTAGGGGGCTTCTCTGGTGCCAGCCTTGTGAGTGGGCCTCATGCTACTCAAAGGTTCCCAGCACACAGAAGGGGGCAGGATCAGCAGAGATTGCAGCTGGGCAGATGAATCTGGTACCTCTGAGCTCCCCAGAGAGCAACGCTGGGCCACTCTGGCAAGGTCCTCCCTGGGCCACAGCCTAGGCCGGATGTCCATGTGGAGGGACAGGGAAGAAGCAGTCTGCCTCTGGGGGGTTTTAGGACAGGGGGCTGCAGGGCTCATGAGGTGAGGGAGGGAGGGCAGGTTGGCACCTGGATTCTGAGCAGAGTGGCCCTGTGCATGGTTAGGATCATATGGGGGCGGAGGGGGCTGACAGTGCTCAGAGGGAGATGGACGTGTGTGTGTGTGTGTGTGTGTGTGTGTGAGAGAGAGAGAGACAGAGACAGAGACAGAGACAGAGACAGAGAGAGAGAATGTACAAGCTGCATCTGCCAAGGGGCTTGGGTGGACAGCTGCTGACCTCTCCTCTGGAAGGAGCCTTAGACAGGAAGAAGCCAGGGAGGTGGTGAGCACTTGGGTCTGGGCAGCAGTCCTGTGCCCAGGGCAGACAGCGAGGTGGGCCACTGTGGCCGTTGCCCTGGTGCCAGGCTCTCCTGGCAGCCGAGTTTGCCCCTGTACCCACAGCTTACTCCACGTGCCCCTGCCCCCTTGACTACAGGTCTAGGCCCAGCCTGGCCTGGTTCCTTTGGGCTTTGCCCATGTCCTCAAAGTCACCCCCAGCCTGGCTTTGAGTGTTCTGCTGATCACAGAGCTGGGGTGAGGGAGGAAAGGAGTCTGGGGTGGACATGGAGGACGCAGAGCCAGCTCAGAGATGGGAGCTTGAGGAACAGTGAGTGGCTGCTCTTGAATCTGGCCCCGAGGCCTCTCTTGGTCCCCGACTGCTCAGCACTCTCTTGCGTGTGAGTAGCAGGAACTTCTCCCAAGTCAGTGTAAACCAAGGAGGATGTTTGATTAGGGGCAGGCTCCACAGAAGCAGGGCCCTGGATAGCAGGTCTGGCCCCTCTGTGCACCCTGCTGGCTCCTGTCTGGAGCTGCCCCTCCCCATCCCTTCCAGAGATGTCCTCAGCATCTCCAGCCTAGACAGACAGCTCTGAGTTTAGTGGCACAGGTTCAGCCCCACGCAGAGACTCCCTCCGCGTGGATTTCTACTCCTCTCTCTCAACCCAGAGATCCTGGGAGAGGGGCTCATTGGCTTAGTTCACTCCAGGACTCCCTCCTCAGCTAGTTAGCTGGGTCTAGAGGCACAAAGACGTGTTTCAAAAACATGGTACTTCTGAGGGCAGCCATGTACAAAGAAAGGAGCAACTCTTCTTAAGAGGTGCTTGGTAAATGATCTCATGGGTGTCAAGCACAAGCCAAACTTGACTTTTGAAACATTTGTTAGAAATCTAGAAATCCTTCCAATCCATCACATTCATCCATCCAATCCATCCATGCACCCATCCACCATCCATCCATCCATCCATCCACCATCTCATCCATCCACCCATCCACCCATCCACCCAATCATCCAATCCATTTAATAAAGCTCACTCAAGCACTTACAGAGTGTGGGCACTACTCTAAGTGCTGTGTGTACAGCATAAACAAAACAGATGAGATGACTGCTTAGTGGAACTAACACTCTATAAGGAAGAGAAAGGCTGTAAATCAGTGAACAAGAAAAACATCAGGGCAGGAGAAACAGGGCAACAGGATAGCATACTATAAAAACTGGTCAGATATCCTTAATGTTACCCGGAATGACAAGGAGCCATGTGGGTGAAGATCGTGTGATGAGCACCATGAGCAGAGAAAGCAGCCAGAACAGGATCTGCTTGAGTCAGGGGATAAGCCTGCAGGTTGGGGGGTCAGCAGGAAAGGCTCTGGGGCCTTGTAGGCAAGGGCAGAGCTGGATTTCAATGTACGTACATAGGGAGCCAGGAAGGTTTTCTTTCTTTCAGTTGTATTTTTTAATATATAATACATGCAAATGGTACACGATTTAAAGGAAAGACTATGCAGTGAAGCCTCTGCCCTTGTATCAGTCAGGGTAACTTTCCTCAGCTATGTAACAAATATAATCAGATCTTTGTGACACCCTAAAGGCTGTCTTGCTTGTGAGAGTTAAGGGGCTTCATGGCTGTCATCCTCTCTCCACTGCCCCCGTCAGTCTCCACATTATTACTGGAGATCTACCTCCTTCCATAAGTATCTCTCCAACCTGGACTGCTTCACTTCCAGCTTTGTGGGAGGGCAAAGGGGAACAGGATCTCACAGGACTGCCCTGGCCTGGAGAGACAGGTGTCCAGTGGCTGGAGCTAGTTACAAGGCTCCAACTAAGTCACAGGGGAAGCTGGGTAATGTGGGCTTTCTGTATAGTGGACAGAAGCAGATGGCCAGTCCACATTGCAGATTCTCTGGTTGCCACTGAAATCAGGTCCTTTTTCCTTCTTCCAGAGAAATCATTGCTTTAAAAACCTGTAAATGATGATATACCACACATACTGCACTGTTCTGTACCTGGATTTTTTCCACTTATGAATATATCATCAGTACTATTGGAGGTTTTCATCTAGAGAGCAATGGAGGCTGTGTAGCTGCCATAGTTGACAGGCTGTGGTTTTCTCTCCACATCCAGCCTGTGCTCTGGCAGAATCCACCCCACCAGCTCAATTACTCCATGTCTGATGGTCAGTAATTGTGTGCAGACCCTGGCCCCTTGCTAGGCCATATAATGGAGAGAGAGCTCATTCCTATTCCCCCTTACTGGGCCCCAAACCATATTGATGCCAACAGCACCAGGCCCAAGCCCCACCTTCCCCCCATGGTACTCCTCTACTAGCTGACTCCTCCGTATCCTGCTGGACCTGTCTCCAAAGCCGTGAAGCCGCTCCCAATGCCTACAGCACCAGGTGGGTGGTATGGGTAGAACAGAGTCTGCACTCAGAGTGATCTCGGTTCCGGGTCTCTCAGCCCAGCATTTCGCAGCCTTACTTCCTTAAGTAGAGACTCTGCCTTTGTAAGCCCCAGTTTGCCCATCTGTGCCCTAGATACGATTGGAGTGTATTTCACATATTTGTGAGGATCACATGGGGTGGACACATAAAAGAACCTGGCATCCCACAGCCAGCTGACATTTATTAATTCTCTTTGGTGTCAGTCAGCTTTCTGTCACTATAATAAAATAACGGAGAAAAACAACTTAAAGAAGGAAAGATTTATTTGGGTTCATAGTTTCAAAGTATTTAGTCCATGGTTGCTTGGCTCCCTGTGCCTGAGGTGAAGCGGAGCATCAGGGGAGAAAGGAGCTAGTAGAGCAGGGCTGCCTCCTGGTGACCGGGAGGGAGAAAGGGACAGAAAGAGAGAGAGTGTGTGTGTCAGAAGGGGGTATCATCCGACCAGCAGTTGTCACAGCCCTCTCCCTTGCTCCTGTTGGCACCTTAAGAGTCGCCAGGGCAACTGGCCCGCTTCTTCTTGCCTCTGCCACTTCTGTGCTTGCTCTGGCGGTTGCCCTTTAGGCCACGCTGACAGGAGATGGAGTTCAGGTGACACTCCAGCCTCTCTAGGTCCTGCTGTCCACTCCGAGGAGCAGTGGGGAAACTGCTTAATAGGACAAAGATCACTGAGAGGCTGAGGCCCGTTATTGAAATCCCCCCAAATCCCTAAACCCTAGGGGTTCATGATCAACATGACTGGCCCTGCTGAAGACTCCTCAAAAGTAGTGACAGTCATGATTCCAGCCCTGCCGTTGTCATGGAGATATGGGAGCCATCATTTAGGCGGGCCTCTCTAGATGCTCTGCAGCCGCTCCAGGAGATAGCTGCTTGGAACTCAGACCTATACTGGATGACTCCATCCAGTGGCTACTCTTAAAGATCTGGCCTTGCTCCCCCACCCACCTGTCTTTACTTCAGAAGTCCTCAAGAAAGTCTATAAAATGCGGAACCTGCTGCTCTGTATAAGCAGCGCCCCTCACACTCCTCCCATCAGCTGAGGTGGGCTCCCTCTGGGGTACCAACACCCCAGGTCCAAATAAAGCTTCACTCAGGTGGTCCTGGAAATCTACCAGTGAGTCTGGTAGTGTGGGCACAGCAGATCACATGTAAAAGAGCTGTAAACACGAGGGGCGGCCAGCCCTGAAGAGCTCCTGACACCAGCAGCAGCCAGTGAAGACTGGGAGAGGCTGGTGGCAGAGATGGGCAGCAGTGACCAGATGCTGCTGGGCTTGCTCTGAAAAGCTGCCAGAGGGGGCTATGAGCCCCTGCTGCTGAGGGGCAGCAGGGAGCTGTCAAGGGTTATAACACTAAGGGCTAAGGCTGTGGGTACTCAAAGCCACTAATGGAGCTGCGCTTTGCTAATTCATGATTTCCATTCGAATTGAGCAAAAGAACTTTCAGTAGATTGGCTTCAGAATTGGCGGTGTCAAAGTTCACTCATCTTCAGCTTTTTAGATATTGCCACATTGCTCTTCAAAAAGTTGAGTCAGTTAGATTTCCTCTCAGCAACTCCGCATAGAGAGTCCCAGTGCTCACTGGTGTCTTTACAACCTTTGGAGTTGCCATACTGCCTGATTTTTGCCCGTCTGATAGGTACACATTTGCATCACAATGTGTCTCACTTTGCATTTTTCTGGTCCCAGCTGGGGTTCAGCATCTCTACAAATGTCTCTTTGCCCTTTGTGTGACCTTTGTGAAGTGCCTGGCCGCTAGTTTTCCTCATTTTAAACATGATGTCTTCTTAAGCTTGATCTGCAGGTGCCTTTATTCATCCTGGCAACTAGTCCTGTATCAGTAATAGGTGTAATGAAGCTCATCTTCTGGTCCCAGACTTTCTTTTTCCTGCCTTACTATCTTTGTAGTGCCTTTTGGAAACCATCATGTTCTTGATTTTATCCCAGTAGAGTGAATCAGTCTTCCCTTTTATGGCTTGCTGAGTGTTAATGGGAGCTCTGTACAGCTCCGGTGGCTGAGGTCCTTTGGGAAAGGCAGCGCCTGCAGCAGCCCTCATGTGGCTGACAGCTGGGACATTGATTAAAAGCTGGACAGAGGCAAGAGAGCGAGGGAGAGAGGCTGAGTGCTTTGTATTGGATCCTTTTAGCAACAATTAAGCAGTCACCACCGGGAGGCAGAGAAGGAGACTCCCTGAAAGCACAGGCAAGCAGGGGTGAGGCCAGCCTTGGCCTCACCTTGACCCTGTGGACGTGTTCCTCCCTGCCCCACCCCATGGGCCTTTATGGAGACATTTCATGGAGATGAGTGTTTCTCCCAGGGAAGGATAAACTGTAGTGCGGGAGAGGGTCTGCACATGTGCAGTGTGTAAACACTGAGGGTGGGCTGAGTGCATTAATAATAACAATGATAACCATCAGTGGGTTTGCTGAGGCTCTGACTAGGAAGTGGGACTCTGACTGGGGGTTCAGAGTCAAGTGGTCAGTGAACTTGGAATCGAAAAATTTATGGCTTTCCTTCCATTAATTTCTGGCTTGAAAATTACTTTCAATTTTACATATAGGGAACAAACCAGTGTTTGAAGTGTCACCCACAAACATCATAGACCTTTTTACATCACATTTTTTTTTTGGTAGATATTTTGGTAGATATCATATGCTTCCAGGGCTGGGGATATAGCTCAGTGGAATAAGTGCCTGCCTGGCCAGCACAGGGTCCTGAGTTCAATCCCCAGTACCGCAAAAAAAAAAAAATCATATGCTTCCAAATGATGGCTATTAGATGTATATTTTTTAGTGTTTTAACAAAGAAGTGCTTTTTCAAAGTACTTGATTATTGCATTGACAAATAATTAGGTTCCCTGGTAATCTGATACTATCATTTTATGCATTTGAAAGCATTATTCTAGGAGAGCTTCATAGATTTCCTCAGATGACCAAAGGGACCATAAAATGGAAAGTTGAGGGTTGGACTCTAGGTTGAGGACCCTTCTCTCACAGGGAGGCCACCGATCTTATGTTCCCACATGAGACCAGGGTGTGGTAGACGATGGAGGAGACAGTTGTGTGACAGTGCTGGGCAGATGTGTGAATCATTACTGCTGTGCCCCACGCTGAGCGGTCCCTGGAAATTCCTACTCCGGGTGAGAATGAGTTGATGCTAAAGAAACTTACTGTGGTCTAATTGGTGGTCTCTGATTAGTCTGCCTTGTCTCAGTGGATCTTGGGTCCTTGAGGGAAGGCTATCTCCCACCTGTGTCCTGGGGGAGCAAGCTGCTGCAGCCCCCTTGAGTGGGGCTGAGGGCGCATGTGGTATATGGGGAGGTGGCAGGCTCTGAGAATGCAGTGGTCAAAGCCCTGTAGAGTCTGCCCCTGCCCCACCTTCCTGGCCCTGTGTCTCCTTGTCTTTTCCCTTTCCTGGGCCCCACAGACTTCACCCTATTTCTTTTCTCTGTGCCTTTCCCCAACACCCCTGCGTATCTGACCACTGAGCTCTCTGATCTGACACTGCACCAGGCAAGATAGACTCAGTAGAGCTCTGGTAACAGACCTCCCTGGATTCCACCCGGGTCTGGGTGAGGCTCTGCTGCAGGTCATCTTCATGTAGCGACTGAGACTGGTAGAACGCCCTCTACCTAGAACCCTTGCCAACTCCTGCAGGGGAGGGGAGCAAGAGCTGGGGGCCAGGTACTCAGGTAATCGCTTGCCCTGGTGTCTTATTGGGCAGAGAGAGTAATGTGGTCGTTCCTGGGGCCGTCAGAGCGGGGATTTAGCTCTCTGAGGGATGGCACTGTGGCCTTGAGGCGCCCACTTTCACTGTTCTCTCCCAGTCAGGGAAATTCTGTCCATCCCTCTGGATATCTAAGACCTACCTGGGCTGATCTCGCAATGGGATTTTGTCTACCCCCTTTTGATTTTCATATTAGCTTATTGCACCCACGCATTCTTCAGGTCTAAGTTGTGCTCTGCCTCTAGGGTTGGCAGATTGCCGCTGCAACTATTGATAGCTGCCACGTTCATCCATGATGTGACCTGTGATACTGAATAGGGACGTGCCTGTTGCGGAAGGCTAGGGTTCGTTTTGGAACCATGGTTGGCTTGAGAATTAAAGAGGGATGTGAGGTTGCTTTGACTGAAAGGAGTTAACTGACCTGTATCAGAATTCAGTGCCTTTGCCACCCCAGCTAGGAAAGATGAACCTTTCCACTCTGCCATGGCCTTTCTAACAAAGACAGGCTTGAGTTATAAGCATTATGGGAAAGAAAGAGGAATCCCTTGTTCATGCATTGACTGGACACAAAAAGCTCCAGACTGAGTGCATCTCCTTTTGAGTTAACATCTTAAGGGCACTGAGTATACCATAGGGTACTGGCTTCAGCTCTGAGCTTCCTGTGTAGGACCTGCTGTTCGAATGCCGCCTTGAAGCTGCAGTGCAAGTGGCTAATGTCACTTACCTGTTATGAATGAATGAACTGCATGCTATATCAAGTGCAGCTGTTGAGAGAAGAACATACTAGCCTTCAGCAAACATGTGCATAATGGACGGTTCTACTGCTTGGAAACTGTATCTTGTGTTTAGTGGCAGGACAGGCTCTGGTTTTCTTTTCCCAACCTGCTGTGCTCCACTGAGCCACACCCAGGGATGTGAAGCCTTCCTGCTGCAGCTCCTAAAAGATGATAATGCCAACTTTTCAGCAATATTGTGTACCAGTTGTTCAGTATAGCCATTATTAAAAGTTAAATGTTAGAGTACTTATAGTTGAATAAATGTTTATTAAAGCTAAATGTAGTAACAGAAATTCAGTACTAGTTGACTTAGTGCATTTGATTATCTATGCCTTTAAGGTTATGTATATTGTAGCTAAAGGATGGTAGAATGCCAAGTTGCCCACCCACTGCATCACTGGGGTAGTATTTGTGTGGCATTAATCATGTGTTATATCTCTTCCAAAGCCCTCATTTGGTAACACTGTGTTTGGTAGCTTAAAATTGGCATGACAGGAATCCTGCAGAAATCTGCAAACACTGTACAGAAGTCAGACATCCAGTTGTTAAATATTTACCAGCACGCTTCTGGGTGTGCCCCGTCCTGTGGTAAATGTCCCCATCTCGTCTGGGCAGGAGGAAGCCTGCGTGTGGGGCCCCTTGAAGTTGGGTGTGAGGTGGGGGTGTTATGTGGGAAGGAAGGAGGAGGGTGAGGCAGACAGCTGTGCTGGGGCTCTGTCCACCTGAAGACCCCTAATGTTTGGTAAATGCAGAATTTGTAAGGGAACTGACAATGATTACTCTAAAATGTACGATTTAAGTTATTTCTTTTATGACTTAAATTATCTCTGTCATGGCCAGTCTGGCTAGTCATGCCTGAGCTGCCCATAAAATGTTCCTCAGAGAGGGAAAAATGGGAAAGGCTGCTGGATAGTTGTTGTGGTTTGGGTTATTTGCAAGGGGAACGATATATAATACAGGACACATATTTTAAGATTATTTATAATAGTCACCCAAAGAATGATATACAAGAGAGTGCAGGAAATCTGTCCACACACTAAGACCAAAGAATCTAGCCAAGGGCCTGGATCCCAGTGAAATGTCCTGCATGAGCCCAGCTGAAGACCCAGAGCTCATACAATGCTTCCCATGAGTCCAACTGGAGGCCTAGAGCCCATAACAATGTCTCATTCAGGCCTGTTTCACGGATCTGCGCTGGGAAGGCCCAAAGGTCAGTGGTGGAAATTAGGAAGTCTGTGCCAGTGAGATGAAGAATCTGTGCTAGCAGGCTGAGGGATCCGCAACATGCAAAGTGAGAACCAGAGCTCCCCTGAAAAGTACTGCAGCCATCCTCAGCAACAGTGAGGTCCCGAGCTCCTCAGATGATCAGGACAGCTGAGTTCCCATCAGGAAAGCCAATGCAACAAGCTTCTCCAGGAGACTGAGCAGTGCGCCACCTTCCCCTCTGGAGCCAGGAAGCGATGCTCAGAGTGAGGACCAGAGCTCCCTCAAAGTGAACCGAAGCTATTCTCAGTGCCAGCAAGATTCCCAGCTCCTTGGAGGATGAAAACTGCCAAGTTCATCAGGAAAGCGAGCATGACAAGCTCCTCCATAAGAACCAACTGTTTCTTACAGCTTCTCTCTGCTTCTCCCAGGCTCCCAACAACCTAACGTCTCCAGCTCTGCCTCTTATGCGACTGGCAACAATCCTCAGGTGGGCTCCCACACCCAGCACCACGCTTACGCAGTTCAGCTGTCTGTTATAAGTTGCCCACCAGTTTTCAACCCTCCACAATAGTCTCAGGTGTAGGGAGAGCACCCATTGCAACAGAGCAGGAATTTAGTGCTAAAGTGGTGATGAGGCCACAGGATGAAAGGAACAAGCAGTCTGCTTCTTGGTGCCTCTCCAGCCTGGCTGGCATCTCTCACCACTCGAGTGTCAGAGAACAACTTGGTGGAATACACAGCACCCGGAGGCTTCTTAGTTCCTATTTTTCCTTTGTATTGCTTCTTTGATGCTTCAGGAGTAAATCAAATTAAAAGCAAACTTGAACTGAGTCCAAGTTGCCATTATTTCCCATTCTTGAACTTAGTCCAGGTTCCTGGTACTGTATACCCATTAAGCAATTTATATGCTTTGCATCCCTAAGTTATCATACTTAAAGCTCTCTGTACAAAAGTAATAATGTCTAAGTGGCAATTATAGCTCTCACCAAGTAAGATTACATTAAGTACATGCTATACTAGTTTTTAGAATTTGAACATAATTTATAGAGGTAACAATTTTAAAAAATAAAAAACACATGTATTTTTAATTGTTCTTGTATTTTGATGCTGTGTGGCATCCATTGAATCAGTGGCTTAAGTACTTCAGGGAACAGGTAGGTTTCTGCTAGAATAATAATAAATTCATTACTCTGCTCTGACAGTCAAATGAGACTTTTTATTTTGCCTTGTGTCCTTGGCAAAACAATGGTCTTGAAGGCTGGATTTTGTTAACAGATAAACAGTTTTTCTAAATTCCAAGGACTCCCTCACAGTATGAAGAGCCAGTATTGGACAGCTTTGATCGTGGAGTTTTGCTATAGGCTGGAAATCGGAAGGGCTCAAGGTGCGGCGGAAGGAAGAGGACAGAGTGAGAGAGGGCGCAGCATCGGCCCCGCCTGAGGTAGGTTTGCAGGGCTTTGGCCAGCGGACGAGGGACTGAGACCACCGCCACTTTTAGGGAAGCCTGGGACTGAGGGAGGTGTCCAAGTGCGTTAGCCTGAGGCACAATGCCCAGTTGCCCACTCATTAGACCTGCCTGGTTCCCACAAAGACTCGGGAGGTGGCCACAAAGATTACAGGAACTGGCAAAGTGGCTGCTGACTTCAGGGACCTAGGAACCAGGAACAATGATCTTTGTCTTGTGTTCTAGGGGACACTCAAAGGCTGGGGGTGTGGTCATTGCAGTGGGCCAGATGTGAGTGAAATGGGTCACTAATTGGAGGTGAGAGAGGACCTGAAGCCTCTTGTCTACCACCACCCCTTGAGGCCACACAAATGTATCCTATGTCATGCAGTTGTCTCCAGACATTGATGGTGTCAACACATAGGAGGGTCTGTTCCAGCGAGGAAATTGCAGTGGAAAGCACAGCCATGCTGCCCCAGGAGCCCTGGGCCAAGCACAAGGGTTTGTCCTTCAGGAAAGCTACTGGCACAGGGGTGGGGGCATGGACAGGGAGGTACAGTTCTGCAGGGTCAGGTCAGACTGTTTTCAATGAGGGGTTGGGAAAGGGTTCCAGATCTTAATCTTACTTCTGTGTTGAGAGTCTGTAACTTTTCTGTTCTTCTGGGCTCTTGTTTCCAGAAAATATATTGGCTGGTTTTTTTAACACTTTTATTTTAAAATTAAAAGAACAAAAACATATTAACAAACAGACACAAAATAGCATAAGAATAGTACAATCAAAACTGAGTTACAGACAAGGTGACAGGGAATCAACAATGGTTGTTGCATTACATATTGATAACTTCGAAGTGTATACTCAGGAAAACAGATATAGACATGCAAAATTAATCAAGCAAATAATCATCAACTATTCCTTACAATAAAGTGACCTAAGTCAGTAGTACTGCTATGTTAGATATGCTGCATATACATACATACTTACATAAATACATAGATAATTATCCCTTCCTTCCTTTTTCATTTTTTTATATAATTTTTTTTAAAGTGTGAAAGAAAAAGAACTACATCAACAACAAAAGAGGAAAGCATTAACAAAGAGACACAAAGTAGCACAATAACAGTATAATCAAAATTGAATTATAGACAAAGCAACAGGAAACCAACAATAGTTGTTGCACTGCATGTTGCAATCCTGGGCAACAAGGACAAGTCAGGTGGAATCACAATCCCTGACCTGAAATTGTACTACAAAGCTACTGTAATAAAATCAACCTGGTACTGGCTAAAAAACAGACCTGAGGATCAATGGAACAGACTGGAAGATGCAACCACAACAAAAAACACACTCAGCCACCTAATATTTGACAAAGGGGCCAACCAAACTCACTGGAAAAAAGATGGCCTGTTTAATAAATGGTGCTGGAAAAACTGGTTTGCCTCTTGCCGAAAACTGAAAATAGACCCAAGTCTATCACCATGCACCAAACTCAGGTCAAAATGGATCACAGATCTCAACATTAAAACAGAAACTCTAAATCTATTGGAAGAGAAAGTAGGTAAAAATCTTGAAGACATAGGAGTAGGCAGGG
This sequence comes from Dinomys branickii, assembly GCA_004027595.1. Taxonomy (NCBI): domain Eukaryota; kingdom Metazoa; phylum Chordata; class Mammalia; order Rodentia; family Dinomyidae; genus Dinomys; species Dinomys branickii. The sequence continues at coordinate 22,312 of PVLD010014287.1, forward strand.
AGTTCATGAACAAAAATGAAACTGCAAGGGAAACACTTCAAAGAATCAATAACTGGGACCTCATCCTACTGAAAAGTTTTTGCACATCTATGTTGGCGGTTACCAGCTATAGAGACTCCCTCCTCAGCCTACCATTTGCTGGCCCGTGCTTCCTCCCCAGGGCCCTGTAGAAGCAGTAGCATAGGGTGACAGAGAATGACTTTGAAGCGGAGGGGCCAGAGTTCAACTCCCAGGTTCCCTTTTCACTGGTTATGTGACCTTGGGATTTCCCATCCCCAAGCCTCAGTTCAACTACCTGTAAAAAATGGAAGTCATAACACTTCTTTTTGTGGGCTTGTGAATTGTCGGCATAACTGATATAAAGAACTCAGACATTCTCACCGTATAATGGGAAAGGAGTTCAAAATCTCCGTCTTAGTTCTACACCCCCAAATTGCAAACTCCCTTGGTCTTTTGGGCTTTTTGTGGTCAATGGGAATAATTACCATCATTAGCTTTTGGCTCCTTGGGAGCATTCACACCAGGCTTTTTTCAGGGAGGGGGATAGATACTAATAAAGAGTGAATTAGCAGAGACAAGCCATAGGATGGACTGGATGGAGCAAGGTATGCTAGAATCACCGGCAGAAGCAGTATAGTTTTCAGTTAGCAATAATTGTGCCTTGGATAAACCTCATGGGCTATAAAACTGCCACTGTGAAAAGCTTGAAGCAGCATTACTGGGAGGAGTGGGGTGGGTGGGAATAAGTGCCACTTCTCCACATAGGCTGTGTCAGGTGGGAGGGGCCTGGAAGTGTTATAGTGGATAGCTGGTTGGGCAGGTGACAGTGAGACCTGAGAACCTTGAGCAGTCCTGCCAACAGGAAGTGCAGCCGAAGGCTCTGAGGCAGGAGAGTGGGACCTGCAGAGGTGGGGACCTGAGGAAGAAGACTTCAAGGCTCTGGTGGTCTGCAAGGTGGTATGCCAGCAGCCACTGGGGCAGAGCACATGTACAGTTTAGATCAAGAATGTACTCCAAAGGCCTCGTGCATGCATAGGCAGGGCTTTTGGAAGGTGATTGAATCACGGGAGCAGTGCTGTAAAGAGGTGGGTTCTGGCTAGAGGAGGCAGTTCACTGGGGTCACGATCTGGAAAGGTATGTTGCCTTTCCTGGCTCCTAGCTTCTCTCTCTCTGCTTCCTAGCCACCATATACATGAATAGCTTTTCCACTACTATGCCCCTCTACCATGCCATTTCTGCTTTGGAGTCAATTGATAATGGTCTAAAACCTCTAAAAAGGTGATGCCAAAATAAATCTCTCTTCATTTGAGTCTTGGGTGTGAAGTATTTTTGATCCAGTGAGGAAGAAAGTAACTAAGGCAGATTTTGGTACCAGGAGTGGCATCATCACTGTGACTGTACCTGACCATATTGTTTACAAGCCTTTGGAACTGGCTTGTGGGGAGAATTTGTAAAGGTTTGCTGATGCCAGCTAGAGAAGCCCTGGGGTGCTGTAAGCCCTGGAGAGTTTGATAAGAGATTTTAATCAGAGCACAGAAGATGAGGATGCTGATAAAAGTGCATAAGGTAAAGACTAGACTCGGGGAGATTTCAGCTGGGAACAAGAGCTGCATTGGCACTTGGACTCAAGATCATGTGTGTTGTGCTCTGGTAGAAAACTTGTCTTCATTTTCCTCACCCCCTTTCAGGAGGGTGAGATTAAGAGCAGTGGACTACTTCATCTGTAATTTCAAGGCAGCTCAATGTTGAAGCTGTCTATGAGTATACATATTGCTGAGTAATTTTATCCATATCTATTGTGAGAAGCAAAAGCAAAAAGCCAAGCTGAAAAATGAATAATTTTGTCGGTGGTCAAAAAGGAAGCTCATGTAAAGTTGAGGCCTGTGAAGTTTTGGTGGAGGAGAGCAGGTTACTGAAAAGATTAGCATAAAAGAGGCCAACTACTTTGCATCAGGACTAAAGGAAGGATGCCTTGGGGGAATGAGCAACTACCTACTCTCTGAAGACTCAAGACTCCAGAAGCGAAAGACTTTAGCTTGAAAAGAGAGCCCCAGGGCACCCTGCTCACAAGAGGTGCCAAGGGCATTGGTGCTTCAGGATTTGGTTCACATTGTTCAGCCATACAGACACTCAGAGAACTCTGTAGCCATGATCCAAGGAGGCCTGCCTACTCTTCAAACTGGCATCAGATCTTGGCGTCATCCTTGTTGTACTGGTGCTACAGGCCTTGGAGTGGATTGATAACTGGTGGTCAACTTCTAACCCCCAGCTGAACCGAGTAAGCGTGGTGCTGGGTATGCGAGGCCCACCTGGGGATTGTTGCCAGCAGCATAAGAGGCAGAACTGGAGAAGGAAAAATTATGGCTGTTGGGAGTGGAGAAAGGCTGTTGGAGCTGGTGGAAGCTGTTGGTTGTTTTGGAGGAGCTCATCATGCTGGCTTTCCTGATGAACTTGGCTGTTTTCATCCTCTGAGGAGCTCGGGATCTCGTTGGCACTGAGAATGGCTTTGGTTCAGTTTGGGAGAGCTCTGGTCCTCACTTTGAGCATCGTTTCCTGGCTCTGGAGGGGAAGATGGTGCACTGCTGGTCTCCAGGAGAAGCTTGCTGCTTTGGCTTCCCTAATGGGAACTCAGCCATCTTGATCATCAGAGGAGCTCAGGACCTCACTGTTGTTGAGGATGACTGTGGTACCTTTCAGGGGAGCTCTGGTTCTTCTGAGCATCACTTCCTGGCTCCAGTGCAGATCCCTCAGTCTGCTAGCACAGATCCTTCATCCCGCTGGCACAGACTTTCTAGGTTCCACCACTGACCTTTGGGCCTTCCCAGTGCAGATCTGTGAAACAGGCCTGTATGAGATATTATTTTGGGCTCTGGGCTTCCAGTTGGATTTATGGGAAGTGTTGTTATAAGCTCTGGGTCTTAATTTGGACTCACATAGGACATTATCATGGAATCCAGGCCTTTAGCTCGACTCTTAGTCTATGTTGTATGGACAGATTTCCTGCACTCTTTTGCATATCATTCTTTGGGTGACTATTATAAATAATCATACAGAGTATGTGTCCTGTATTATACATAGTTTCCCTTGCAAAGTCACCCAGAAAACCAACACAGGCATGGAGAAGGAAAGAATTGTGGGGTCAGAAAGGCTTCCGCCCAGATTTCAGAAGAACGCCTAAGGAGGCCAGGCAGTGTGCCCTTGAGAGGGCAGTGTATGGAGCTACAACAGTGAAGTTGAAAGTTCAGGAGAGACTCCCAAAAGCTGGAGAAGTAAGGAATGTGGAATGTTTACTAAGGAAACCACCTCATGAGAGAAGCCAGGAGGGTTGCAAATGGCAGTGCTGAGGGGCAGGCCACCTAAACCCTTTGGAATTCGTACTCTGCCCCAGGTGCTAGACACAGTGCTACAGTAATCAATGTACAGAAATCAATGTTTGCCCTGCTGCATCTCAGTCTTGTTTGGCTCCTATTCCTTTGCATCTCCCTACTCCTCCTCTCTGGAACAGGAATGTTTACTCTGTGCCGTTGTACGTCAGCTGTGTTTTTCTTTTTCCTGTTTTCAGATGTTCAGAGCTAAGAATTTTCCTTGAGTCTCAGAGGAGACTTTGGAGTTGGACTTTTCAGGGATGCTGGAATTGTTAGGATTTTGGCAACTCTTAGAGATGGACTACATGTACTTTTTAAAAAAACGTATTTTGCGTAAATAGATGTGTATGAGATTTTTGGAGGGCCAGGAGTGGAATATTATGGTTTAGATCAAGAATGTCCCCCGAAGACCTCCTGTGCTTGTAGGTGGGGCTCTGGGGAAGGTGACTGACTTGTGGGGTACAATAGCTGACTTGCAGTTTGGAGTTGGAAGAGGTGGGTCATTGGGTCATTGGAGGTGGCGCTTGGAAAGGTGTATGTCTCTTCCTGGCTTTTGGTGTCTCTGTCTCCTGACTACCATGATGGGAGCACCCTTCCTCGCACCGTGCCCATCTGCCATGCAGTTTCGGATTGGGAGCCAGCTGACCATGGAATGAAACCTCTGAAAAATGTGAGACAAAATAAACCTCTCCTCTCTTAATTGTAGCACTTGGGTATTTGTCCTAGTGTCAAAGAAAAAGACTAAGACAGCACAGGATTCAGGGGAGGAGCTTATTAGATGGTACACCTGGGTTTTTTGGTAGTATGGACTCAGAAAGTACAGAAAACCCAGTATGCCCCTCTGTAATGCTTCCCCTTAACAGAAACGTCTGGGCCACAAACTTCTGTTTCAAAAGACACATTCTCAGACAAGGCTGCATCTTTACAGAGACTAGGGCTTGGGGTGAGCCGGACTTCTTAACTGTGAGCTGAGTGGATCCCTTCCAGGGTGGTCATGACCTTCTGAGGCTTTAGTTGGTGACACTTGGGTGGGATGCCCCAGAGAGCTTGGCAGGCTGGCCAGAGCCAAGAGAGGAACAATTGGTTAGTTTGCTTATTATCCATAGAGGTTGGAGGCCAAGATCAAGGCAAAGTTTAGAGGTGACGAAAGGGATGTGCATCCTGGCCGTGCTGCTCTTCTTGGAACCTGCTGGAGCAGGGAGGACCATTGCTACTCACCTGCCAGGCTTCCTCCGACCAGAGCACAGCCCTGGGGCCCAGGCAGCCCCAGACCAGAGCTGAGTTCTGAGGAGGAAACTGTCCTTCACTTCCTGCCCACTGCACCTGAGAGCTGCCCAGTTGGATGATGCCTCTGTACGTGAGCTGAGTTTCATCTCTGGCCTCAGAGGGAGCAAGAAATAGCTGCTCCTGCCTTACTGGGACTGGATTGCCCTGCAGAGGAATAGGAGCGGAAGGAACGAGGCCCAGAGGGAGCCAGCTGAGCCCCTGAGGCTGCAAGTGTTTGGGGGTCCTGGCCCACACCCTCTTTGGGTCTAGCCAGAGGCCTTGGTCCTGGCTCGAGTGGGTCCCTTCTCTGAGAAACCATGTGCCCTGCTACAGCAGATGTGACGGGGCACAGGGAAGAAACTTGGGCTTTGAGCCACACAGCTTGAGGCCTCAGTCATTCTGCTTTCTACCTGTGAGTTCACCTCTGTGTGTCTCAGTTCCAATATCTGCAAAACGGCTGTGACCTGAAAATGGCTCAGACAGAGCACTGTGCTAGTTTGCCTTGCAGCTCTGCTAACGCGGGGCAGATGTCCCTGCACTCCTGGCTGCTGGGCAAGTGAGGTGAATTCTTAGGGCCCCTTCAGCCACTGGGTGAGTGTGGGGCTGTGGGACTCAGTCCTGGGCCGTCTTCTCTCCCAGACCCTCCTCTTTCTTGGGCTCTCTTCTGCCTTGGGCGAGGGCTCCGGACTCAGCTCCTCCTCCTGCTGGCTTGAAGTTCCTCCCCTCCTCCTATGCTAATGGGACGGGACCGTAGGAAGCAACCTCATGGGAATCTCTTAGTTTGGATGGCCCAGGGAAACCAGAGCTGGCTCGTCCCAAGGTAGAGCCACCACTGTTCTCACTGCTCCCCTCACCCTGCGCTGTGCTGTTGTCCCAGGAGGTGGCCTGGTATCCACCCTTTGCTCAAGTGCAGATGAGGGAGGTGCTTCTGCTGTCTTCCTGATGTGTGTTCCTGTCTCACTTCATCAGTCACCAATCCTCTCAATTATAGCTTGCTGCGGTTGTGAAACTCGAGAAATATGCTGTGGAATGTCTTGGTGTGGCCCTGGCTGGGCAGCTAGGGTCCCTGGGGCAGCTTACCCAGACTGGACTTGACCTGGTGGGACAGCCACTCCTCTCAGCTCTGTGTTTCCGCAGTCCAAGGTCCTGTGGAGTCCCCTTGTTTCCCTCTGGCCCTGGGTCCTGGATCCCTGTTAAACATGATGGCAGCTGAGATTCCCCAGGGCAGGATTTATTCCTTCCAGAAGGATCCTCTGGGGGCCTCTCTGTGGATGCCCTGGAAGTGAATCAACCCCAGGCTCTGCGCTCTTCAACAGTTTAAAACATTTCGGTTGGTTCTTTTCCTTCATCAGCTCCCAGGAGTTTTGTCCCCACTAGCAGTCTCTGACCTCAGTGCTATGCTAATTCCTGAATTTCTGGTTTTGGCCTGTCTCTGATGTCCCTGGGCGCTTCATCCCTTCCTTGTGCGGCTTGTCTTCCCAGCCACTGCTTGTTTCCTTGTCTTATTTCTCCTGTGCCCGAGCCTCTGTCTACAGCAGTCAGGGGGGAGATCCATTCAGGCCCCCGCAGGGGCAAAATAGGTGGGGCCTTGAGTTGTGGAAATAGGAAGCTGTCTTGGTTGTTCTGAGCTGGCAACAGCCTCTGTCAGCAACTGCACACAGGTGGCCTGGATCCTCTCCCTCTGAGGAGCTGCTTGGGGTTTGCAAACACTCTGGAACACTCTTGGGAATGCCCACTCCACCCCCACTTCCTGCTGCCCTTGCCTGAGCACACACAGAACCCTTGGTGAAAAGAAGGGCTTCTGCCTATTAACATATCCCCCAGAAATGGAAGTGCCCTGAAGACACCTCAGGATAGGCTTTCATGTATAGAAGTTTTTATGCTTTAGCAAAGGGGAAGGAGGCTGGACCCGCTTCCCCCTAAAGCAGAGGGCTGCTCTTAGCACCCTGGGAGGGAGAGGAAAGAGCCATGGGAGGTGGGAGAGGAGTGGGGTGGGAGGGTTTTCTGAGACAACCCACAGCCAGGTGGGCTTCTAGGATGGTGGGAGGCTCTGCGAGACCTCCATCTCTGTCACCTGCATCTTCTGTGTCTCAGTTACCTCCCTGCTGCACACGCACCTTGCAGCCTCAAGGGCTCTGCTTCCTGCTGCCCCCACTCCCAGGTGCACCCTTTTCTGGCCCTTTCATATATCCCCAGACCCAAGGAGCATGTCTGATTGGTCTAGCCAGTGCTGGCTACTTGTGACCTGGCTGTCATCCAAGCCTCTGATTCAGTCACCTCACAAGCACACAAGAGTGGCCTCTGGGCAGGACACCCATGTCTGCACCTTCCGCCTGTGGTGTAGCATGGCAGGGAGACTTTCTTCTAAGGGCTGGCTGTGCATTTCATCCAGAGCACTCACAGGGGTCCATAGAAGCAAACTCTTGGTTGCTCGCTGTGAGTTAGGCATCCCTGCTAAGTTTTCTGCAGCTGGGTGACTGTGCAAAGTCACCAAGCTCTCTAAGTTTTGGTTTTCTCTTTCAGGATCACACCGTATATCCTTCCCCAGGACTCACCTGATTAGAGCTGCTGCTTCTCTGCTTGCTCACTTCTCCCTGAACGAGAAGGGCGCGGGCCTGAACTTGGCTCCCCTTTGAGTGAGGTCATAGCCCGAGGGCCACCAGCCTCTTGAGCTTTCTCCCAGAGAGCTGGTGCTGTAGTGAGAGTACTTGAAATGGAAAGTGTGAGGAATTTTAAGCATAAGAAGCCAAGGCCTACATTTGTTCAAATATCCTCTCCAACCTGCATTTTCTTAAAAAAGCAAATTATTGTGAAGATCAAAGCTTTGGAGCAGAAGCAGTGTCTGAGGTGCTTATTCCCCTGCCATCATCTTCGGATCCGTTTGTGCATCTCCAGGGGAGCTGATAACTGAATCAATAGCCATTTTGCTCTAATTTATTGAGCTCTATTGCCTAAACCTAATTAGCATGTTTCTGAGCCATGGTTCTCTGTACATCTCCGAGTCCTACTCTTAGGACAGGAAAATTGGTAGCATAGCTGCCCTGGGCCAAGCAAATGTCCAGGGTTAGGGTGGCGGAGGCAGGGGAGGCAGCTGGGCAATCTTAGTATCATTCAAGGTAAAAGTAATGGCCAGACAGATGGCACAGCCCCTGTGGACAAGGTGCTGGTGCTTTGGTCACCCTGGAACCAGCCCTGGCAATGGGAGAACACAGTAGTCTATGCTGGAGGCCAGACCACCTCTCTACATGGTCACTGGGTGCTTTGTGGCTGCAGCAGGGTGGGCAAGGAAAGCTTCCCAAGCCAGTGCCCAGGGTGGGGCCTTCTTTAGGTTTGGTGATTGCTAAGAGGCGTTCCTGGAGTGCAAGGTTCAGTGTACAGGGTCTGACCAGGAGGAAGGTTGGTGGTCAAGTCAGAGGGAGGCTGGTGACCATCGCTCAGTGAGGAGACCTGGTAGTGACCTGACCAGGGGATTCCTGAGGACAGAGGAGTTGACAGTCTGATTTTTATGTCTTGGTGCTCTGTGCTGGTTGTCTTTCATGTCCGCAAGCCTGCCCTGAGAATCTGTTCCCAAAAGGCAGGGACATCTGAGGCTGGGAAGAATGGCAAAGTCCAGTCCCACAGCTCAGGCCAGCGTAGACAAGGTAGTGTATCCCGAGGGAAAGAGCGGGCAGCGCAGTATTAGATGAAACCACGGGATCAGGGAGATGGGTTAAAAGATGATTCACACTTGCTCAGGAGAGTGAAGCTGCACTGGGCTCAAAGTCAGGGTGACTCCAGCAAGCTGCTTGCAAAAGAATTGAAATGTAATTTATATAACAGAATTCACCACTTTATATAATTAAATGAGATTTCTGTTAATTTTTTTCTTAAGAGCATCATTTTTTTTTTTTTAGCACCGGGGATTGAACTCAGGACCTTGCCAGGCAGGCACTTACTCCACTGAGCTATATCCCCAGCCCCAGTTTCTGTCTATTTTCCCTGCTGTGCAGCCATCACCACTATCTAATTTGAAAATGTTTCCATCATCCCAAAGAGAAAATTTAGTGCCTAGTCCTCCTAGTCCTCGCCCCACCCCCTAGCTCTATAGTTTGCCTCCCTTTGGCATTTCCTAGAAAGGTAATCATACAGCGTGTGTCTACTACTTTCAAGGTTCATTGTGCTGCAGCATGTGTGAGACCTTTATTCCCTTCTCTGTGGCTGACAGAGTGGCCTGCTGGGAGGCTCCACTGGCTTCAGGGCTTGCCCTTCACTCAGCAGATTTATCTCATTATCTTACATGGACAGACCACACTGTACTTATCCATGCGTCTGTGATGGACTTTGGGTTGTATATACCTTTTGGCTATTGGGAGTAGTACTGCTATGAACATCGGTGTACAAGCTATTGTGTAAAGTTAGGTTTTCCGTTTTCTTGGACGCATACCTAGGAGTGGAATCGCAGGGTTACTGGTCCATTTGATGTTTAACTTTTCGGGAATTGTTGCAACTTTTTTCAAGAGCTGCTTTTATGAGATTGGGGGTACAAGAGCTTCAAAGAGGCAATTGTTCTCTATTGAAAGAAGGCAGAACTGAGGAATGGCAAACCAAGAAGGACTCCTGCAAAGCCTGAGGGAAGAACCTACAGTTGGGCTCCTTTTCATTCACAGACTTGAGCCTGAGGCTTGAGCTGGAACCCAGGCCCAGAGGGTTGAAGGAAAAACAAGATCTGTAGGGAGAAGCCTGGGGGCCTGGACAGGCATACCACATGCTGCCCGCAGAGGCAAATGGTCTCCTGCCTGAGATTTAGGTTAAAGCCCTCGCTGGGCCTGGATTTCTGAGCCAACACCTGCTTCTCTGCAGTAATGTAACTCACTGGTAATGGTGCAATGTTCACTAGCAACCTCCCCTCTCTTGTGGGTTTTTGCAGACAAATAAAATCCTGCAATCACCACGGCCCATCTCAGACTACCCCTGGCCTGCTGGGAGGATCCACTGGGTTCAGGGCTCATCCTTCACTAAGCAGCTCATAGAAGCAAGGAGGACAGATTGTTCCCTGTGTGCCCTGCCTTGGGGGTGCTCTGCCAGAGCAGGGCTCCTGGTTCCCTCCCTGTCACTGGCAGAGAGAAGGGAACCAGAAGGAGAAGGCAGACTGGTCACAGTGCCTGAGCCAAGTGCAAAGAGCAAACACATCTCCTTCTCCCAGGCAGACCTCTGCCCCATCTAGCCTGGGTGCCTTTGGCCCCTCCCCTGTGATCACCTTTGCTGTCTCTTCCCAGTGGCTATGTCCCCTGGGCCAACTTTCCCTCCAAGTCAATCAGCAGAGAAAGGCTCACCATGAACAGACTCATCAGACCCCCTAGAACCAGACTGCCCACCCCTTTGCCGTGTAGGGCCTGCGGCCCTTGCTCCACGTCTACTCATCTAAGGTCAGGAACAGGGGCAGGTACGGCAGGCGCCAGGAGGACTGCAGCCTCCTGCCCTCCGCTCCCTAACCAGACTGGCTTGACTGTCAGCCTGATGGATCTTTCTGGGGATGACTGGTAGACAAACCCAGAAGTTCCCAGGGGGCGTGTGTGTGCAATGTTAGCTTTTTCTTTTTAAACCCCTGGCATTTCATCTAAAGGAAGCCTGTCTACAAAACTGTTAGCTTATTAAATTTTGAGGCCAGAACAGATGGGATGATTTAAACCATACATACATGAACTGTGTTCCTTGCTTCTAGCAAGAGTGATTTTGAATAGAAATATGATTAAAAGAACGGGATTCCCATGAGCCAGGCCAAGTTGGCTGCACTGTGGGGAGGAAATGACAACTGGTATTAATTTTTTATGTCATTTCTAGGCATTAAAACCACTAAGGGAGGCCAGGCATGGTGGCGCATGCCTGTAATCCCAGCACTTGGGAGGCTGAGACAGGTTGTGAGTCAAGGCCAGCCTGGGCTACAAAGTGAGTTCAAGACCAGCTTGAACTGCATAGTGAGACCCTGTCTCAAAAACAAACAAACAAACAAACAAACAAAAAACCAAAAAACAAACTTTAGGGGGGCAAAAGAGCTTTCTTCTGAATACTCCCAAGAAGAGACTCAGGCAGTCATGGCAGGGCCCAGGGACTGGGGCAACCCTGTCCCTTCCTCTCTTGTAGACTACATGCTGAGAGGCCTGTGTGACACATTCCAAGAAGCCTGGGAGTGAGGGTAGTCACATCCACCCAGGAACACATTTTGACTCCTCTTCAAGCTAGTAGACACATTCCTTGCAGGTAGAGTGACCAAATGTAGAACTCTTTATACAGTGTGTGGTACTTTGCTTGATTATTTAATATTATATAAACAGGAAAATTTTCCACATCAATTCATAAGGGGTTCTTCCACTCATTCCTGTGGATGCATAGGGCTTTATTGACTGGGTGTACCATAATTTATATTCAGCTTGTCTCTGAGTAACCATTTGTGTGGCTTCTAATGTTTTGTAGCTACATGATAATAACCTTATTCCATGATAATAACCTTTTTGCATTATCGTTCATTTTTGCACATTGATTCCTAAATATGGGACTGCTACATCAAAGGATAAATTTATATCTAGGTATTGTTTCCGTAGGGTACTACCCATGGGTGTTTTTCCCCAAAGTCAGTTATAACGGAATTCAACATGGTGGTCCTATGAGACTCAGCCCTAGTGCTGGGCAGTTCCTACCATTACCTCATCTGGAGCCCTCAGTTTTAGACTTAAGTGCAAGCACCCCCACAGGAAGCAGAGCCCCTCCTGTAACTCAGTGGCCCCATCAATGTTGAGGTCTTACCAGTGCTTTTGCTTTCTGCATGAAAGCCTGCTGTTTCCCCAGCTTCCAACCAATGGCTTTCATAATTCATGGTTATTTTGGACAAAAATAAGCTGACTTTCTTAGAAAACTTCAGATGACCTTTTCCTATTGAGCTGAATCTCATAACCCAGAAAAACTCTGAGTCTGGAGCACATTTTGTACAGAGAGAAAGAAAAATGACCCCTTTGTGTCTTCCTGGAGATGGCCCCAGTTTGGGATTGGGGCCAACTATGGCCTTGCCCAGGACCAAGGCCCCTGATAGAGGGTAGCCAGCCCCACCCTGGTGGGGGCAGTTCCAGTCCGATTCTTGGAAGCTGAGGCCCTGTGGCATGGAGAGACTGGATCATACCCCACCACACAGACAGATGTCATGCATGCATAGGAAAGAGCTCTACAGAGACCATTGTCAGAATGCCACACTAGTATCTATGTGTGGCATGTTCACAGTAATTTTTATTTTCTTTTTTACATTTGTTGCTATTTTTTTATTATTTGAATATGATCCTGTTTCACTGGTGTCATTGGAAAATATTTTATTTTAAAATGTTAGCTAAAAGACTACTTTTCTTCTCCTGGCCACATGTGCCATGAAATAGGAAAAAAAAAAAAAAAAGGCCCATTCAGAAGCAGCAAGTTGCCACCAGGCGTGAGTTCAAGGTGCATACTAAGTTGGAAGTGCCATCCACCTGGCAGACAGGATATATCTGTCTATACCCTGATAGCGGTCTGCGTCGGCCACATGCGTCTTTGTGCATCTACTCATGCTTGGAGCTGTGTTAAGGGTGCCTAAAATGCAGCTTCAGTCTCTGATAGTGGCTGTTGAGCGTTGGAGATAGACATGCAGAAATCACTGCTGATCATAAAGAGAGAAATGCCCTAGACAGGAAAGCATTAGCTTTGGCTGGGGTAGGGGCAGGAGCCAATGATTTCCAGGGAAGGCTTCCTGGAGGGAACCGATGTTGTCCAGCTAAGTTTTGAAGGAGCAAGAGGAATTTTCATGATGAAAAAGAGGATTGTGGTTGGGAGTTGGTTTGGGGGAAGTGGGAACATGTGGGCCTTTGAGATGCAGAGGCTGTAGGGAGGAGAGGTCCTGGGTTAGGCCAGAACAGATACTGACACCATGGATGTTATGACTCATCCAGTATGGTATAAGGAGGAAGTCCAAGATTCAAAATAGGAGCAAGCTATAATTTAGTTTGCATCTTATGGAAAAAAAAAAAAACATTTTGGCAGCAGTGCAGAAAATGGATTGGGGTGAGGGATTAGGACTGGTGCCAGGGAGACCAGCTGCCAGCATCATCAGGTGAGAGATCCAAGGGCCTGATCCAAGGATGTGACCAACTGAAGAGGGGCAATTGTGGAGCTCTATAGGGCTTGGCAACTATCGGGGTGGGAGAGTGAGGTGGTGGGGGAGGCTGAGTTGCTTGTTCTGCACCACAAGCTACCTGAACTCAAAGGTCTCGGTGTGTTCAGAGTCTAGCACAGAGCCTGGCATATAGGAGGAGCTCAATGAGTATTTGTATATAATCCATAAAAATCCTGGCTGCAACTCAAACCAGTTTAGCACAGTGTTGCATTCAAATGAGCATTCAGTACCTCCCAAAGCAACTGAGAGCAAATTAAGATTCCCTGCAGTTTCTCAAGAAAATGCCAAGGATGACTGTACAGTAAAAAATTGTTTTTAAAATCCTTTGTTTCTTATCTTGGCCTATCCTTTTCACTCATATGCATGGCAACCCTCTCCAAAATTTCTCTTTCGAAATTTGCAGATTTTCTTCTTAAGGGATGTTCTTTTTTACTTTCCACTTTCACCTTTTCAGTCAAGGAAGTTTTTACAACATTTATTAATTTACCTTTCTTATAGCTGTCAGAGGTTTCGTTCCTCTTCTCTTGTATATCCACGAGCCTCTTGCTTTGCTGATTGTGTGTGTGTGTTTTAGTTACTTTTTTGTTGTTGCGACCAAACCCCTGACACCCACACTTAAAAGAGGCTCACAGTTTCAGAGGTCGCAGTCCATGGTTGCCAGGCGCTAGCACAGAAATGGCATGCTGGAGGGGTCGAGTGAGAAGAGCTGCTCATGTCACAGCAGCCAGGAAGCAGAGAGAAAATGGGAAGGTGTGGAGGTACATAGACCTTTCCAGGTTACACCCAGTGGTCCAGTTCCTAACAGCACATTTAGCTATGAACTCAGCAGGGGATTAATCCACTGGTCAGTACAGCACCCCCGGGACCCAATCACCCTCCCAAAGGCCCACCTCTGGATGTTCTACATCTAAACCATGACAACATGCTTGTGTATGTTTTACAGTTTACCTCCACTAACCTCATGGAAGTCAAGCACAAAATATTCCACAGAAGCCTCCTTTTAGAAACAGGAAGAGAGAAGACTGCACGCATTTATCGTTAACATCATTTATTTAGTTATTATGCGGATAAGTAAGCTACTGTTTGCAGCAGACATTGAGACTATCAATCCCTTGCGTTTTGTAGCATTGATCGAGTAGAAAATACTTTCACAGATTATGAGTGTACTCAAAAAACCCTGTGATGCTGTTAATGTATTTGTTTCAAATAAGAAAACTAGAGTGTACAGAGGGGATGTGATATAAAATTTGGTAATTGCGCTGAGAAAATTGATAGTGACTTATGACTTGTGGTTTATTTTTAGGAGCTGTAACTGCAGTGATATTTCTAGAGTTGGATGTGCTTTTTGCCAGTCCTGCTGGGAATGAGGAGATCCCAGGGAATGATTGATCAGAGCTGTTGAGTGAGTTCTTCAAGATCATATATCTAGTCAGACAATTGATAATAATCCAGATTCTGACTCTGGATTCCAGGTTCTACTCTCCTGTGCCCTGTCCTAGCTGCTACCAGCCCAGCAGATTGTACCTGCAGCTGTGAGTGCCCTTGAATCTGATGGGCTGCTTAGAGTTCTTTGGCTACAAGCACCAGAGATTGGATCTGGATAGTGAAGCTAAAAGAAAAGTACTAAAAGGATATGGGAAATTCACAGAGTCAAGAGAAAAGCTGAAGATGGGTGGTTGCTTTTGAGAAAAGGTGATTCCTTGGAGCAAGAACAGGTGCTGCTGCAGAGGAAGGGATATTGGGTGCTGTATGCTGCCAATGTCTACTTCAGGAAAGGTTTTTCACCCTGAAAACCAAATATTGGTGCTGTCAAAGCCACCCTTGCTCACTTAGCATCCATCCCTCCTTATTCCTTGCTGAAAGAACCCCAATTTCATTCATCCTTATGAAAAATGAGCCTGTCTCTAGTTCAGCAGTAAACCCAAATCCATGGAAGCCACTGAAAATAGTCCCTTGTCCTTGCCCACAGTGGGCTCCAAATTCAGAGTGATCATATGATCTAATTCTGTCAAATGAGCAGCAAGGAAAAATGGCCCAGAAACTTCCGGGAAGAGAGCCCCATGGGAAGATGCATTGTCTTTCTCTGACTCAACAGGACACATGGCTCTGCCACGGCCATCTTGCTGCCTGCCCCCGCCCCCGTGGTCAAGCTAACTGTGGAACTGGGGAGAGCCAAAGAGAAGGGAACAGACGTTTCTTTGAAATTGTTTGTTATGCAACCAGGACTTTTTATTGTTTGCAGCTGTAGATATCGTAATGGCTACAGAAACTTTCTTAAATAGGAAGGGTGGATTTATTGCATATTACTTAGGAGGATGAACGCTGAGTGGGATGATAACTGTGAGAGGAAGAGCCATTGGGATCCCTCTGAGGTGAGCGAACAGGCTACATTGTCAGGTACTGAGTTCCCATCAAAGGAGGCATGGAAATAAGTAGGCTGTCCAGAGTGCAGTAGAGGGATTACTGCATTAAGCAGAAGATCTAACATCACCTCTGAAGTTTCTTCTGAACTTCAGCTCCAACAATCCCATGGTCAGGAACAAGGATAGAATCAGTCTAAGCTTGCTGCCATCTCAAAGCGTTCCATAGGGTTAGACTTTTCCATTTTTATTCATCTGAGTCCTCCTTTTTATTTTATTAACTTTTGATTCTTTTAAAATCTTGAGTGAGCTCCATGTGTTGCAATCTATTCTTGGAGTCTTTGAAAAACATTTTATAAATATATTCTCTTTCTTTCTAAGACACTGTTATGGTTTATGTCTGGACATCCCCCCAAAGCCTCATGAACTCCTGGGGTGGCTTCTAGAGCTTACCATTGATCCATGGTCCACCCTGAGGTTGGTGGCTTGCATATAATATAAGGGGGACAAAGTGCCTTCCCGCTGCTCCTCCCTTTTTGCTCTTGCTGCTTTTGCTCTCTTCTACTGCCATGAATCGTTTCCCACTGCCATGTGCCACCCTGCCTTGGAGCCAGCCAAGTATGGACTGAAACCTCCACAAACTGTGAGGTAAATAAACCTTTCCTTCCTTAATATGGGCGTTGGGTATTTTGTCTCAGCAACAAGAGAAAAGTCACCAAGACAGACACACACATAATCACACATACACACAAACACATTTGTGCACAGGTAATACTGAAATAATCCCCAGGTGAGGATTGTAACCATGAAATAGACACTACCTCCTCTGACCCTAGGCCATGTTCCTGTAATCCGTGACCTTCCTGTATCATGGAGCTATGTGGTAAAATGAACCTTGGACTTGAAGTGAGAAAATCTGGATTTGAACTCCAGCAAGTCATTTGCTCTCTAGACTTCAGCTCAGAGTTCACTCAGTACAGTAGCTAATCCAGGGTGTGGTGCATACTAGGTTGTCCACAGATGGCAGCTGGAAGCCATGGATATTGCATAGAGGAGGCATGGAGTCATGGCAGATGGAAGGCACCAAGTGTGCAACAAGGACAAGCAGAGTGAGCAAGGCGGAACACAGGTACCGATTTGAAGGATGGCTGGGCATGCTGTCATGAGACTGAAATAGATCATCAAGGCACTGGGCATTGAGATGTGACTTTCAATGGCCCTGAATCAAGGCCAGCAGTTTTCTGAAGCTGTTGGTTTCAAGCAGGTGCCTCAAGTGGTATCTTTCTATGGTCGGTTGGCAATTTCAGAAATTTAGAAATGTAATGGTCAATTCATTAGAAAGAAACAACTAAATAAATTTTATGAGAGGACTTCAAGATGGTGACCGGGTAGGCAGCAAAGAGAGAACCTCCGGAGGAATGCCACTCAGACAAAGGAATATAGGAATATAGCAACATGTGTAGGACAGAAAGGAAAGAGGTGAGTATCCTGAACTCAGGAAGGATCTGAAATAGGAACTGAAGCCCTCAGAAAGACTAAGAAAAACCTCTTCTGGAGAACAGGATTGGAGATCCGCCATGGCACAGTCAGAGGGAGAGGAGACTGAGAAGGAGGAAGTCACCCCTCCAAACACACCCTTGGCCCACACCCTTGTTCCGGCATTTGCAGCTTCAGCTTCGGAGACCCACGCTCATGGAAGCCTCCCGACTTGGCCAGGGGAGAGCGGAGTTCTGAGAGCTGGTCCAGGGCTGGAGAGGGGAGGGCGCAGCCAGGAAAAGAGGCAGTGGCAGTCGGGAGCAGCTGTGGAACCCAGTGTGAGAATGAGAAGTTACGACAGCCACTGGGGCAGAGGCCCCCCTGCGGCAACCTTCCTAATCAGCGCCTGGAGAGAATCAATGCAACTAGTACACAGCCCACCACGCCTGGCTCTGTGCCTGCCTTGAGGCAGTGCCCCCTGCCTCTCTGCTGAGTAAGCAGCTACCGGCGGAGAGCAGCGGGGAACCTCGGGGGCGAGCTGCGGCGGCTCCCAGGGATCCGGCCGAGGAGCGGACAGGGCCTCCAGCACTGCAACCAGAGGGAGAAACAGATGGAGGTGGATCACATGGCTCTGTGCCCTTCTCACTCCAACATCAAGTGGGAAGCACGAGTTGGGTTGCTGGGACTCAGCTCTCACCCTGAACTCTCACTGGGAGCACCTTGAGACTCCGCGGCTTGAGCAAGCACCGCCTGTTCCTGGCAACAATGGGATGAATCCACGGTCTTAAGGACTCACCCCGAACTATTAATGTGAGCACCAAGAGGGTCTCCTTATGGCTTGCACACATGAACCTTGCATGAACCCATAGCGACGGATTAGATGAAAAGCAGCAGACCAGGAGTCTGAAAAACAACATACTCTATACAGCAGACCCGAGAAAATCCTCCAACTCTATTCTAGAACTAATCTTTAGACTCAGTTCATACCCTGAACTAACACAGTGAAAACGGGCTGGGGAGATTTCAAGCCCTTATACCAAGCATTGTAAGTTCGTCCAATGCCCAGCTGCAAGGGGTGGGGAACGGTAATACTGGAGATCAGGAGGAGGGAGGAGGAGAAGAAAGGGCCTCCGGCACTGAGGCAATGGGACAGAGCCGAACAGGTCACCAAGGGCACCCCGATGGGGGTGTGTGCCCCGTGGCTACTCCGCTGTGGGCCCCCTGAGGGTGCCTCATGGACTGGACCCACCCCCACCCACAGCATGGCGACAGGACGGAGCTGGGCTGTCCACTGTGAGCATACATGCTTTTCCACCTCTGACCATGGCAGTCTGTATACACCCATGTATGTTATAGTATAGTCTGAAGCAGCTATATCTTTTCCCAAGGTGAGAGTCCAGGGGTATAGATAATCCCAGGAATACAGTTATTATCACAGGGAAGATGACTGATTGAGTGGTAGGGCAACGGAGATGAGGGAGGAGAAAAATTGAATGATCAAATGGGCCATCATCTGTGTAACTGAGTAACAAATGTGAAGGTATCACTATGTAGGACAGCATCCAGAGCTAATTCCCTTCTATGTTCTCTATAATTTTGTATTTCCTCAATTGTTTTTGTATTAACAGAAGTGAAGATAACTTTATATTATACAGCATCCAGTGCAAATTCCCTACTATCTTCTCTATAATTTGGTATTTCCTTTAATGTTTATGTGTTAACTAATGTGAAGATAGCATTATGTAATACAACATCCAGTGCTAATTCCCTACTGTATTCTGTATAATTTTGTATTTTTGATATTGTTTATGGTTTATTCTGGTTCATATGTCTCCATTCTTTTGTCTTTAAAATAAAATTTAAAAAAAAAAAAGAGATGTGACTTTCAGACTCCACCGTTTCTAAGCCCAGCCTCCCACTTTTGCTGATTCAGTTTTAAAGAATCACTTATTGATTCTGTTCTGATCATCAAAGAAAGACATATTGTCTCTTGAAAATATTGTGTGTGGGAATATGTAAAGAAAAAAAATAAAAATCACTCATAATCTCACTATGCAGAGCTTACTCTTAATATGTTAATAAATTTCCTTCCAGTCTTTTAAGTATGTATAGTGTATAATTATTAGTAAATAGAGAAGTAGGTATATAGATGGGATTTGAGTTTCTCCAGATAGGTGGCCGTGTTCGTAGAACATTCAGTCTATAATCAATAGTAGCTGACATTGGCACTTGCTCTGTGACTGCCACTTTCCACTTAAATTAACTGTATGATCTTCATATGAGGTAAGTACGACTATTCTCCCTATGTTACAGATTAAGAAACTGATGTAAACAGTTTCAGCCTGATGTAAACAGCCTTAAATCATGTAGCAAGAAATCAAACCCAGGCAGGCGCCATTATCCCTGACCTGCATTGCTCTCTTCCACCCTACCTGATGAAGCTAACCTGTTGCCACGTTTCCTGTGAAGGGAAGGGGTGTCTTAGAGGAAGGGCAGGTGACCGTGGGAGATGGGCGAGGCTGTCTACACAGGTGTCCGCAATGTGGCCCTAAGTGAGCAATTCCCAGGGTCGAGGGCTGATCCTCAGCCCTGTCACACAGGCCTTGGGGCTCCGCTGTTCAAGGGCTTCTTCTCTCTGGAGTCATGCTATCCACCTTGCTCATGGGACACAGGCATGACGCAGGACACTGCTGCGCTGACTCATGTTGTGTGTGGCCTTTTTCCATTGCTAAGACCACAGTATCACAGGCTGAGTAAGTTATAAAGAAAAGAGATTTATTTTGTCTCACAGCTCTGGGTGCAGAGGAAGGGGCCACACGTGGGGATTGCCTCCTTACTGGCAAAGTCTTAAGGTGGTGCAGGACATCACGTCATAACAGGCAGGGGACATTGGTGTGTTGGTTGCTTTCCTTATAATGCCATCAGGATTCAATCACAGGGCCCCCTCCCATGACCTTATCTACTACTGGTCACCTCCCGAAGGTCCTGCCTCTAAACACCATAGCTGGATTGTTTTTATCTTCATGCCTTGAGGTGGAGATTAAATTTCAACCCTGACTTTTTTTGGAGGGGCGAACAATATTCAAATCACATCATATGGAAAACCTACGAGTCCTGAGGAGTCTCCTCCCATTTGTGGACCCACAGCTTTACCCCAGGCCTTACTGTGACAGACGCTGCCTGGTTCTCGAGCTGAGCACTGGAGTGGACAATCTTGGTCAGAGTCCCAGGCTTTAGACTTGGCTACCAGTCTTGAACAAGGTATTGAACCTTTCTGAGCCTCAGTGTCCTCATCTGTAACATGAGAATAATACTCTGCCCTATCCTCAGGGTCACTGTGAGATTAAGCCTAATCTATAATGAGTTATATACTCAGTGGAGGTCCTAAAACCATGTCTAGTACTTAGCCAGGGTGCAATAAACATTAGCTTTTGATATATCTGAACTAGCTCATCCTTGATTCCTTAGAAGATGTATTTTCTTGTTTTTTTGTCTCTCCCTGGAGACTCTAATCTCCTTCTCGGCGGGTACTCTGTTTTCTTGCCCTCAGATTTATCCTCAAGGCCTGGGGCATAATAGATCCCTAGCACATTCTTCTTCTAGTGCATGAATCAGTGGACAGATGAATGAACTCCCGTTATAGGGGATCTCTGAACCCCTCAAAATGGTTGGGTAAGTTGGAGCATTTATCAGAGAAGGAGGGTCTGGACCAGGTTGAGAGATCAATGAACCTGACCTGAAAGTGTGCGTACCCTGCAGCAAGCAAGCTCTGGGAAGAGTGGCAGTGCTGAGCTCACTCTCGGAGCCTCAGAAGGTCTTTTGTGGGTACTGACATTTCATGTTCAAATGTGAAATTCCTTGGCTGGCACTCAGGGTGATGTGTTTGCTTTGATGCCAAGTATTTGCTGGGGCTTGTTTGAATCTGATCTCAAGCACACACTGGCTAGTTTGTTTTGAGAAAGATGTTGATTTCTGGACAAAATTTAGAAAAAGAGGAAGGTAGAAAAACAATGATAAAGCCTTAAAGGAAGCCTGGAAAAGACAAAGCCCCCTTATGGTCTAACCAGTTTACAAAACTATCTAATTTTTCTGCAGGCTGGTGTCTGTCCCTGTGCAAGCGTGATGTTAGTGATTATCATGATTATATATGTACACTTTCTCTGTACTTCCCCACTTAATATTACAGTACATGTGATGTTTTCCCATGTGACTATTCTGCCTTTATATTTGTAATTTTATTCAGTTGTTGTCCATATGTTTTATGTGATCCATATGTTTTAGTTATATCTAGACATAGAATAAATATCTAAGAGGAGAGCTGGCCAGTGTTCTACATGTTACCATATGATCTTCCAACATATGAAACTAATTAGTTTGTGATGGTATTATCTGCATATGTATAAGATAATAGAGTTTATCTCATTAGAAGTTTTACTTTATTGTTCTAGAACTTAGCCCACATTTAATAAAATTTTAATTGTTTGTATACGCACATGTAAATGACTTAGGTGGTTGATTTTTTATACGCTGTTTAACTGTTTTCTTCTTGGGAATATTTCCTCCTGACTGTTCAGTATTTAGTTCCTGGGCTTTGCAACACATGCCTAGACACACACGCACACACACACACACACACACACACACACACACACACAAACGCCTGTTAGATCACAGCCTCCTTCCTCATCTATTTTTCTTCTTAGTTTCAATTTTCATAGTTTCTAAAAAGCCAGAAACTTAATATATTTAAACTTTAATATTTTGACTCCTTAATTCTTCTCTTGCTCCAGCCTTAGAACTCTATGTGGACACTAAACAAAATAAGAAATAGAGAAAATAACACACATTTTTTGGGATAAAATAATTTTACTTTATTGGGTCCCTTACCTTTATTCAAATCTACCACTGTCTGACCTCATGGTGAGCCAGGGCATCAGAGCAGTATGTTCCCTCTGTTTTATAGGGGAAATCTATCTAAGCTGGCTAGGGGAGAAGCCTATGCCCTTCTTTTCCCTCCCACCCCCTGCCTGCTTGGGAAGGCCTTTGGTGGACTGGTTTGGAACCGTTACCTGAGACAGGGTAGTCACTAGCTACATAGCCAGGGTGAGACAGGGAAGCAGAGGCCCACTGTAGTGTTCAGCAGGGCTGCTGTCCATCCTGTGCATGAGGCACACACTCTGTGGGATGATGGATAGTCAAGTGCTTAGCTTAGTGCCCGGCATAAAATGAGAAGATACAGAAAGGAAATGATTATTAATACTGTATTAGTCTGAAACTCAATGATATGGTTCTTCTGTACTGTGGAGCATCCATTCTCTCTCATAGAGCATTTATATGACAGACTGTAGACCATTCTGCAAACATGCCCACATTTAACCTTCACAACAGCCTTATTAAACTCAATTCACAGATGAGAAGTATAAGGCCTGAACTTTGTAACAGATCATAAACTAAGCAGTGGGAAAGCTGAGATTTTACTCCTGGTCTGGGACAGGCAGGATGAAACAAGAAGAATAAGCATCATTTTTATCTTTAATAAAAATCTTTAATACCTGGGCACCCATGAGGCTAGGTGACCTGTCCGAGGCTGCACAGTGAATATCTTGGCAGAGTCTAGTCTTGGAGTGAGGGGTCTTGAGACATGGTCTCATGCCCTCTTGCTGCTACAGCAAACAGAAACACCAAAACAACACCCAGCCTTGGAGGCAGATTTATCTTACATCAGTGGGCAGTGATTAGGATCATTCCCAGAATATCAGACCCTGACCTCTGATGGTCTAGGGCTTTCATATGATGCATAATAAGTCAAAGGTACAAAGACAAGACAGAATAGCATGGCAGTTCTGATTAGCTAGCAGGGTGAGATCATTGGTTACAAGGGTAGATTAATGATCTTCAGTTACAAGACTAGATTAATAGTCATGGATCTTGTTATAATCAGACATCCTGCATGTTTGGTTATGCTGTCGTGGTTGCAAGGGTCAGAAAGTAATTACAGAGCCATGAAGCAATTTCAGAGCTAGGCAGTTTCAAAAAGAGTAAAGTTTTAAAAAGAACAATTTGTCTTATACAGTTCTTTCCTTTCATCACTACTGCTCACAGTGACTACTGAGTTAGTGAAGTGCTCATGGTATGTCAGGTATCCTTCTGGGGTCCTCTTGGTCCTTACCCATCAAGGAGAGGTCCTGAAGAGGGACTGGATGGACCCTGGGCTTGCCCAAGACTGCAGCCCTCGCTCTGCTCATTCCAGCTCCACTGCCCAGGGTTTGCCCTGCAGGATTTTGGAATGCATGCTGCTATGCCAGTGTGCCAAAGCGCCAGGGCTGAGAACAACAGGACATCTTTGTCCTAGTTCCACTGACCACCAGGTTGTTCTCACATGTGGCCAACATCCCTTGGCCAGCATGAGCAGGGAAGGCTGATAAATTTTATTTTTTATTTTATTTATTTTGCAAATTTGCAGACTTTCTGAGAAGTTGATTAAGAAAAATATCTTGGGGGCTGGGGATATAGCTCAGTGGAATAAGCACTTGCCTAGCAAGCACAGGGTCCTGAGTTCGATCCCCAGTACCGCAAAAAGAAAAATATCTTAAGGGCCAGGAAGATAAGTCAACAGCAGAGAGTTTGCCTCACATGTGTGAGACTCTTGAGTTCTAGCCTCAGCACTACAAAACAAAACATAAAACACCAGCAAAGAGAGCTAAAATAACAACAAAACCTCAAAACCATCATAGTGGGCCGGCAAATGTGTACTGCACACTCTTACAAAGCTTCCACTCTGTTCAGCCCAGCAGGGACTAATTATTGAAAGCCAGTTATGGGTAACAGCCAATTATAATGACCAACATTGGTGGAAGGCTCCCTTTGTTGCAGAAACTGGGCTAAGCCTTACATAATGTAACATTTGTATGGCTTTAGTATCTGGGAATTTTATCAACCTCCTTTACCAGTGAGTCAGAGGTGGTTATTCATTCAAGGATGCACAGCTGAGAAGAGATGGCTCTGAGGTCTACATCCAAATATAGTCTAACTCTTCAACCCATGTCCTTACCTACTGTGTTCCCTGCCTCCTGCCTTTGGTTCCTGGTGAAGGAGACAGAGGGTAGGGTAAGTTTCAAGCAATTTCCTTGTCAATTTGACGTCGAGGTTTTCTAGAGTTTGGGTTATACCTGTCTGTTTCTCTCCTCCTCATCAAGGCTGAAGGCTCCTCCAGAACTGGGTCCGTGTCTGTGAAGACTTTATTTCAGCACAATGAGGGGCCCTGCAGGTGTCTGATGGCAGAGAGAATGAATGAGAATCGTGAAGGGGAAGATGAATGGATATGACCACGTGTCTGGCAGATCAGGAATAGGATGCCTCTGGAAATTATGTGACTTTCTTGCAAACTTTAGCCTTAAGAGAAAGCAGATGTGAGTCATTTTTTTTTTTGACAGTTTTACAACCTTCAGGGTTCTTTGCAGGACCACAAAGTGGCTAGTAGCCCAGCTCTGGGTGTCTCTTGGCTTTTGCTCTTTCTTGCTCTAGCTAAAGGTTCTGACTTCACCAACTTCAATGTCATCCTGTGAAATAGAGGCCAATAGAGATGTGTGCTTTCTAGACAGAGGACTGTAACAATTAAATAAGTCTGTTTACATGTGTAGTGTAAATGGTAACTACTATGATTTCTTCCTGGAAGAGGCAATTTTACTTAGAACTGATTTTTAAAAATGAAGTAATTTGGGTTATGAGTACCTGGGGGTTCATTATAGTGTTCTATGCAGTTTTGTGGATATCTGAAATTTTCTTCAATAAAACATTTATTATAAATCTAAGATATTAGTTTTGTTTAGGAAATAGAGTGAAACAATTAAAATGTGCACAAAACTTTTAAATAAAGCACAAGATTTGAGAGAAACAAATGGCCTAAAGCAGCCCTTTGGAAATATGACCTCAGGGCAAGGCTATTTGTGATCCCATGAGGCCTTGCGTTTTCTCATTTTAGAGAAGTTGGACATAGTGATGCTTCTTCCCCAGTACTGTGATATGATTCAAGCCAGAGGAGTGATGTGAAGGTGCTCTGAAGCCGTTATCCAGTCTTCTGACTGGATCATTTAATTTATTCAATATGTTCCTGATGCCCTGCCATGTGCCACATGCTGGGCTAGACTTTGGGGACACAGCCTACACAGGTTCCCTGATGGAAGCAGGGCCTACCTGAGATCAGACTGCTATGGCTCAGATTGTTCCTTTGTCACGTACTCAGTACTCCGTGGGGAGCCATGCTGAGTGTTTAATCTGAGCATGAGCCCTCTCCCACTTGGTACTTTGCAGAGGGGGACAAGGAGGAGCAAGCTAAGCTGGAAGGCAGGGGGCTGGAGCTTTGCTCTAGCTCTGCCACTGATGTTGTAACTTTGAACAAGAGACTGGGTTTCTTGAGGCCCTGGTTTTCCCTCCATTACGTATACACAGGATCAGCTGCTCATTTCGTCACAAATATTTAGTGAGCTCTTACTGCACTGAGCAGGCACAGGCCGTGAGCTAGAGAAGAGGGAGGAAGTCATTCTCCATAACATGAAACCTTTGGCTCTAGTCTCCTGTGCTTCTTTCCAGCCTTGGTGGAAGCCCTCCTGGCCATGTGGTTGTTTTGGCTTCCTTCGTACCATCCTTCATCCTTCCTACCAATTTTTCATAGATGTGGCTTCTGGAGTGTCTTTCTTACTGTGAAGCAGGACCTCTATAGGGCCAGGGGTTGAGTGGTTCTGAGGCTTCTGAGAAACTAAGCCCAGATCCTGCTGCTGGTTGAAACAGTTCTGAAAAATATTTGGATAACCCTCCATCACCTGCGCAGGCATTTTTAAAGTTTACATGGCAGGCTTGAGTGATTGTGATATTCGGGGAAATAATTTCCTGGGGCCCTGGAGTTTTTGCCTTGGGAGAGTCATGCAGTAACACATGTTGTATATGTGAAGTGTCTTTTGGAATGTTAATGGAGAAGCTGATTTGGACCAGATGCAGTGGGAAGGCTAGGGAGGTATAGAGTGACCACTGGGATTTGGCTCTGAGGTTGGATTTTTTAGATGCACCAAAGGGCAGAGGTCAAGGAATGTGACACTCGCTCAGGTTTTCCTTGTAAATTTTTAATAGCAGGTTTCAATCTTGGTCATGTTAATTTTATGATATTCTGTTTATAGATAAAATTATAGTAGCATATCATAATGTCCAAAGTAGTTTTTTTGGAAGCTTTTTATGTAAAATCTAAGGTTTGAACTAGTTTCTTTTTTCTTTTTCTGTGTGTGTGTGTGTGTGTGTGTGTGTGTGTGCGCACATGTGTTACTGAGGACTGAACCCAGGGTTTTCACTCTGAGCTATATCCCAAGTCTCTTTTTAAATTTTTATTTTGAGACAGGGTCTCTGTAAATTAAGTTGCCCAAGTTGTACTCAAACTTGTGATCCTCTTGCCTCAGCCTTCCAGAGTGCTAGGATTACACGCATACACCGCCACACCTAGCTAAAAAAATTGTTTTTAAATAAACACTTTTTGGATAACATTTTTTATAAAGGAAATCACACTGTACTTCTGCATGTCTTTGCCAGCCAGGGAAGTTATCCCTCAATTCATTCTGTAGCTTATGATATACAGGACAAAGGCATTTTTGTGGTCCAAATGTGTACATTATATAATGGTACAGCAGAACGAATATAGATAACCTGGCCCTACACTGAATGTTTTACATGTTTTGTCTCCATAATGATCCAGAGAGCTGGATCCAGAGGTCTCCAGGGCCTGGATGACTTCAGGTCCCTGAGATGCCAACTGACACCAGCCTTTCTACCTCCCTTCTACTGGTCCTGCTGTGCCTTTGGGACTCACTGCCCTTAGTAGCTCATCCATCAGCAAATGTCTCCAGTTTCTTCTTAGCTGGGAGCCCTGCTAGTTCCCCTTCTACTCTCCCTGTCCAGTGTGGGAGGCACTTTTGACAGTTGGTGGTTAGTACAGGTGACGGTGTCCTATTGGCGGACCTGCATCTAGGTTTCTACTGTGTGCCTGAGTTAATAGGGAGGATGGTATCTGTTTGGGCTGGGCAATGTCTGTGGGCTGGTGGGCCAACAGGAGCCAGGGGAGAGTGGGAAAAGCCTAGGGGGTGCCTATTTCCTTGAGCATTTAAATGATATCTGTAACTGGGATTATATGAAGTCTGAGGCTGTTGATTGGACAAGGCTGATTCTCTCTTGGGGAGCTTACAGGTAGAAGGAAAATGGGCAACTGAAGTTGGAAAGACCTGAGTTCTGGTCTCAGAGGTTCTTTCGGCTCTGCAGCTTCTGAACCCATGACCTTTGAGGTCTTAGTTTAGTCATCTGCACAATGAGGATGATGATAATCCTGACTTCATCATGCTGTGACAGAGGTGTGCAGGGAACTGGGCAGAGAGGATAGAGGAGGAGCCTCTTACTGTCTTGGTGAGGTGGTGACATCCCAGTTGAGACTCATAGGAAAAGAGAGAGGGTTAGCTGGCACAATAGAAAGGGAAAGGCTCCTATGGGAAGCATTATCTCTTTGGGGACCTGATCCTGGAGTGACTGGCCTAAGGTAATTGGGAGATGATGCCTTGGCTCTGGACTGGGCTATTTTTTGGACTCAGGTGTCCAACAGAGATATGTAATTGTTGGGTATCCTTCTCACTGTAGCTTATAGCTGGGGTCCTGATGACCCAGAAGTTAGAAAAGCAGTCTCTTGGAGGGCAGCATGGCCTATCAGCAAATCCTGTGCAGAGGAGTCTTCGGAGGCTAGCCTGAAGGAATTTGCTCTAGTCAGTCTCCCACATGATTGTTCGTAATTGTCCTGTGGGACAGTGACATCTGTGTGTGTTTGGACATGGGGGTGTGGGAGAGTTGAAAGAGCAGAGGTCAGTGAGGCATGAGGAAACCAGTCCATGGAGGACCTGGGGGCAGAAGCGTGACATGATCCCCCTCTGGCTTTTCTTTGGGGAAAGTTTATAGGGCTCCAGGTAGGGAAGTGAGACCCTTTCTTGATGTTGAGTGACATGGAGACAGGCTCGGCCTTGGACCCAGCCCTGCTTTTGACAGCCAGGGGAAGCCTGGCCAGGTGTCAACCTCTGGGTGCTCCCTTTCCTCTCTTCTGGAGCAGCAGCACCACCGGGAGAATTAGATGAGGCCAGGACAGCACCTGGCTCGTGGGACATGCTCACCAGGGTGCCTCTTAATTTCTGTGATGGTCAGTGAAGCTCCACAGGCAAATGTGAAGCAGAGCGCACATTACCTTCTGTGCTCCTCAGAAAATCAAAGCTGTCTGCTCTCTGTACCCAGCCCTGGGGCCTGCATGCCATCTTCCATTCCCGTCATGCTTTCATGTCACTGTGGCTGGGGTGCCCATGAGGGCAGATGTTGCCCCAGGCCTTTCCACTGCAGCAGGCAGATGGGTGGGGGCTGAGGGGTCCTGCTGGTTCTGACAGGCTGTCGGGGTACATGTCCTGATGCCGGGGTCAGGCCCCTGATGAGAGACACCCTGGCTGGCCTGGGGTGCAGGGAAGGTCTGTGCCAGGAAGAACTCATCATCCAGGTTGCTGGTGGTAGTAGGATGAGGGGCACCGAACACATTTCTATGTCTGAAATCATATGATAAGAGGCAGGGGGCTAGGAGGGATGGAAGAAGGTGTGTGTGTGTGTGTGTGTGTGTGTGTGTGTGTATTGGAGGCGGACCAAAGGAAGAGCAGATTCACAAACAGTGGACAATGGGGGCAGGACCTGAGTTCCAAGAAAGCTGTGAGAAGGCTGCTACACACATTCAGGCAGCAGGGGACCAGGGTGCCTGGTGGAGGATGATGGCAGGAAGGTGGAGAGGAGGTTTCTGAGCCCCGGTGGTGGGGGGCACACTGACCTTGAGCAAACTCTGAGGGAGGAGTGTTAGCAGTTGCCCAGGTGTGTGGCTTGGCCGGTGGTGAGTGGTGCCACATTTACAGAGAATAGAGGGCAGGAAAGAGCGGGCTGGGCTTTAGTCTGGTATGAGGGACCTCGAGATACCTGGGAGAGATGCCAGGAGGTGTGGAATCCTGGAGGAAGCCCTGGGTGTGGAGGCAGGTGTCCCTGCAGATGAACAAGCGAGGCTCCTGAATGCTGGGCTGCCTGGGCCACAGCGTGGAGGGCCGAGATGAACTGAAGTGTGTGGGTGAGTAGAGCAGCACGGGCACCTGGGTGGGGGCAGCCCTGAAGGATGCCTGAGAGTGAGCTAGCAGAGGAGAGAAGGAAGGGAGTGAAGAACTGGAGACAGAAGCACCATGTAACCATGGCAGAGGGAGGGTGGGGACAGAATACCGCTGAGGAGGGTTGGGGCTCAGTAGTGTCAAGGAGTTGGCTTTGTCACTAACAAGTCAGGGCTTTCCCCTGTAGATGAGGGAAGCACAGCGTAGTTCTGAGCACAAGAAAGACTCAGTTAGATTAGCATCAGTGTCCAATCCTCTCTCCATGGGAACTTGGTATTCGCACATGCTCTGGTCCGGACATTTAGGCCCAGAACGCTGGTCCTGTCTCTGGGATTCTGCCTCTTTCCTGGTCTTCCTCCATCACCACAACTCCAAACCCAGCCCTTTGCCTGGTATTCATTCAGTTTCAGAGGTACAAATCCAAGTGGGAAGCAGCTGTGGGCTGGGTGCAGGGTCAGGCTAGCCCCTTTTTTCTCCATCTTCAGGTGGCCAGGCCAGACTGTGGCCCAGGATAACTTGCCTCCACTCCTCCCGTCTGTGTTTGGGAGACCCTCAATGGGAGCCCATGTGTTGGGTCAGCTTCTAAGATGGCGGGGTGTTGTCTCAATAAACAAGCAGTCTTGGTAGGTTGAGGGCACTCTGGAAACATGTTATTCTACATCCTGGGCCTAACCTCCAATTACCACAGAGACTGCCACTTTCCTGCACAATTGGCCCTGTTCTACTATTAAAAGGTTGCCTGTGGCTTAATAGTTAATGTCTTCTGAACTCCTTGCCATGTGCTAGATCCCAAAGTAAGGATGTTATATGTATCATCTCATCAAGACTTTTGAGTGGGTTCTCATTATAGCCATTTCACAGATGAGGGGATTGAAGATCAAAGAAGTTATGTGACTTGACCATAATCACACAGACAGGGATTGTATCTGGGATTTTTAATGCAGACAGACACAAAGCAATTTTTTTTTTTTTTGAAGTGCTGGGGACTGAACTCAGGTCTTAGGAATGCGAGGCAGGTGCTTTCCTGCTGAGCTACATCCTCAGCCCATGTTTTATCACCCTATTGTCGTCTTCCAAGCAGTGCTGGGGTCCTGGGGTCCCCAGTAGCTGCCTACCCACCCCATCAGCTATGGGAGCCTGCACGTTGAAGAGGTCCCCTAGATGCCTTCAGGAAGCGAGGGACAGTGGGTGGTTACCGCCTGGTGGGGATCCCAGTGGGGTATTCACAAGCTATGAGTGATACCGAGATCACCACTCGATCCTGCCAATCCGCTGCTTCCTTATCTGTGAACTGTTACGGTGATGAGGAGAAAAGGGGACAAGCACTTCAGCATTGAGCGCAGCGCCAGGCAGCAAGGAAAGGCCCAATAACGGTGGTCATTAGAGTCTTATCGCTGCCTTCCTTGGCAAAATAAGGTGGTGGCTCAGTGGACCCGCGAGCTAGGCAAGCCTTACCAGGTACTAGGGGCACATGTGTGCTTGGAGCTGGAGAACCGAGTATGAATCATTCACCGTGGAAGCCATGCATTATTAATAGCGTTATTCTCAGACTTCTAACGGGGGTATGGGCCAGAGCCATATATGGAAGGCGGGACTCAGCCTCCGCCTCAAGCGCCTCCTTGGTCCTCCAGTTGCCATGGAGTCCCGCAGGCAACCAGAAGAGCGACGCCCGAGGCGGTGCCCGGGTCTCAGCCTCACCTCTGGTCCTGCGTCTGCAGCCTGGCTCTTGGCCGAGCTCGCCTTGGGCCTCTGATGTAGGAGCCTGGGATGTG
>PVLD010014288.1:0-52923 GCA_004027595.1 Dinomys branickii
TCTTTGGGAGAATGTCCCTTAAGCTGTGTGCTGAGATTTCCGCTTCTAGTCCCTACCTGAAGACGTGGCTGGGGCGTATAAACAGCTCGCCACCCCAGGAGTCTTGCAGATAGGCACTCAGGTGTTCCTCCCCGGGTGGAGCTCCTTCCCTCCTCACAAATCCCGTTGGGGTGCCTAGCTAGCTCTTCCCACCCGGGAGATCCCGCAGTCCTTAAAGCTGCTTTGATGTCTTTTGCTGGGCAGAGCTTCTTCTCGATTCAGGAAAAACCGGTTAGAGCCCTCACTTAACTCACCCTGGGATCGTGCAGACAGGAATGCTGTTCAGATGTATCTCCCTGGATCAAGCTTTTTCACGACTCAGAAATCCCGCCAATCTCAGCTGCTCCAGTTCACGCACCACCGGCTGCGGGGGTGGGGTTCTGAGCGGGATCCTGGACCGCTGCCCAGATTGGCGCAGTCTGTCCCAGTAGTGCGTTCTCTGAGTTTCCTCTGCTCCGCTGTCTCCAACAAATCCTGGTTACAGCCGCCTCTGAGCCGATCGTGTTCAGGAGCTGGTGGCGACTTTCCCTCCGCAATCGCTCTCTCGGCTGTACACGATTTGAACTGAGCTGCGGCCCCAGCACAGCACCGATCCCTCGGGCGCCCAGCTCTCAGGATCCGCCCACTTCTCGACGCGCAGCTTGTCAGCCGGCCCTTTAATGCTCAGGCCGCGGAGAGCAGCCCAATCAGTTGGAATTTTGCATCCACGGACCAGGCACCCGCGCGCAAAGGATCGGTCTCTGGGAGAGATTCCCTCTGTTGCTCACCTGGTTGCCATCTTCCCAGAAGTCTCCTCAAATTTTTGTTATTTTAAAGAGAAAAAGAAAAAAGAAAAAACAAGAATATAGAATTTTTAGATTTAGTGAACAGTTTACTTACACCATACATATTTATCATGCAGCTTATTGGATGGAACTCAGTGTTATAAAAAGACAAGCACTATCTTACTATTTGAAAATGGCTTTATATCTAGAAAAAATGTTGTTTAAAGAGTTAAGTACAACCCTATAAATCACTATGATTTAAAATAGCAATAGATAATTTTAAAATATAAAGTTGAGATAAAGACCTTTTATTGTTTATGCATAGGTACAATTAAAACTAGTCTTTCTTAGTAGTGCAGCTGGATAGTATACTTTTAGTCTTACTTTAATAAATTGATAAAACAAAAATAACTTAAATATACTTTATTATGAAGCTCAGATTTGTAGGCAGCTTCAAATATTATTTATTTTAATGAGAAAAAACTACAACAAAGACAAAAATAGAACAAAACAAAAACAATAAAAGAGATACATAATTTCAAAGCAAGAAGATAAGATATTAACAATGGTTGTTGTATTACAT
Source organism: Dinomys branickii (assembly GCA_004027595.1). Taxonomy (NCBI): domain Eukaryota; kingdom Metazoa; phylum Chordata; class Mammalia; order Rodentia; family Dinomyidae; genus Dinomys; species Dinomys branickii. The sequence continues at coordinate 1,387 of PVLD010014288.1, forward strand.
CTTGTTATCTTCAATAAAGTTGCTCATATTACCAGATATAAGAATGCAAGATTGATCAAACAATTAAAGAGAAAAATAATAATAATAAATTAGAAATGATACAGAGCTTCACTAAACAAGAGGTTCGGAATTCAACAATGGTTGTTATATTACATATTGTTGTCTTCAAATTAGTTGTGCACATTTTCAGATATAAGCATGAAAAACTGACCCTCCAAGATTAAGCATTAGCTGTTCTTTTCAATAAACCAGTAGATATCATGTTAATAATATTTTAAAAATTTTACCAGTAGTGTTGTGTACATAATAGGTGGTAGATAAATGCTGACATACAGAAGTGTTTATAGTTGAAGGCAATTCATATTCATTCATTAATGCCTCACTTTATAACACATCACTGTGACAATAAAAATGAAAGAAGAGCTTTTTTGCAGTATTTAACATTTTCATAAATCATTAAGATATTTATGCAGAACAATTCTGCTTACAGTTAGACCTACATGACTTCCTTTTAAATTCAAAGAATTAATAATTATAAAAGATTGTATACTCTTTTTACACATTAACTCAGGTGGCAAGCAGTACATCTATATACTGTGATGAAAAAGAAAAAAACAGGAATTTTAAATGAAGTAAAACTCAAGACTAGTTTTTCCTTTTCATTTTGAGAGGGTTTTAAAATAAAAATGGTCCCAAACCTAAAATAACTTAACCTCCTCCTCATTTTTAACTTGGTACATTAACTATGTATGTAGTGCGTTTTGCTTGGGCAGAATGGCAAAATGTCTATTTAAAAGCAATGTCATGTGAGCCAACAAAGGCTGTTTTTGAGAAATATGTCAACTCTCATGTCAAAATGTTCTAAAACATACAAATTAAATTTGTGGCTTTATGAGGTACAGTAGCCATTTTCAAAGCAGCATTCCATGATCACAAAGGATATGCCAGAGTGAACCCTTACTTAAACTACTAAAAGAGGGGTTATTTTCTAACAGATTCCATGAAATACTAGTATGGGGAATTTATATTCCAAAAACACTATAGTGGAAAGAAACACATTTTACACATGAACAAACTGAGGCACGGTAAAGCTACTTTCCTAAGACTGGTTGTACAAAAGATATTTTTGGAAGAAGCTTCAACATCAATCAGCATTTCTTCTGATATGCAGTTAATGCTACTATTCAGAAAATATAGCAGCAAACAGAACGCTTGTCAAATGATTAAGAAACTTTGGTATATTCCAATACAACATAAAGTTTATGAATGGTTTACAGGATTTAATGGCTAAAATAGTGCATATTGTTGTCTTCAAATTAGTTGCTCAGATTACAAAATATAGGCATAATTGAGCAAACAATATAATCACAAACCATTTTAATGAACTAAAAGAAAAGTTAGTATAATTGTCTTATCTATCTTCTTTTCTCCTTTCATCCATCCCAGTTATTCTTTTCTTTTGAGCAGTTTCTTTCCTTTCACAGTATCTATTGTACATTTTGGGGTTTATTTACTTTTTCAGTTTCTTACACTAGAGAGACAATACAATGTTTGCACATGAGAGTTTGATGTATTTCACTTATGAGTATGTTCTCTAGTAGCATCCATTTACCTATAAAATATTTCACTTTATCCTTTATAGCTGAGAAGTACTGCACTACATAAAAATACCATATTGTTTTTTATCCATTCTTCAGTGAATGGGCATTTGGGTTGTTCCCAAGATTTAGCTATGACAAATTGTGCTGCCATAAACATGGGTGCACATATATCACTGTGGTATGATGTTTTCAATTCTTCTGAGAAAACATGCAGAAAGGGGATAGCTGTGTCAAATGGGACCTATAATCCTAGTTTTGTGAGGAATCACCACATTGATTTTCATAGTGGTTGAACTAATCTACACTCCCACCAACAGTGGAGATGAGTTCCTTTTTCCCAACAGCCCCACCAGCATTTGTTATTAGTTGACTTCTTGATAATAGCCATTGTTTCCAGGGTTTCCAATACTGAGAAGGAATTTCAGTATTGTTTTAATTTGGATTTCTCGAATGACCAGTGATGTGGAACATTTTTCATATATTTATTTGCCATTTGTATTTCTTCATCTGAGAAGTATTTATTCATCTCAGATGTCCATTTTTGGATTGGGTCTTTGAATTTGGGGAGCCTCATTTTTTCAATTCTTTATATGTTATAGATAGAAGTCCTTTGTGTGAGGGACAGTTGGCTAAAATTATTTCCCACTCTATAAATTTTATTTTTGCTCTGTTGGTGATTTCTTTTGATGTGCAAAACATTTTAATAAGAGGAGATCCCAGTTGGTTCTTTGAAATACTTCCTGTGCAGTTTGGTTTTTGTTCATGAATTCTCTGCCTACCCCTATGTCTTTAAGGTTTTTATCTACTTACTCCTCCAGTAGATTTAGTGTTTTTCATTTATTATTTAGACATTTGATCCATTTTGAATTTAGTTTAGTGCATGGTGATAGACATGGGTGTAGTTTTAGTCTTTGGCATGTGGAAAACTAGTTTTTCCAGCATCATTTATTAAAGAGGATATCTTTCTTCTAGTGAGCATGTTTGGCCCCTTTGTCAAAGATAATGTAACTGTGTTTGTAGTTGTGTCTACATCTTTTAATCTGTTCTATAGATTCTCAGAATGTGGGGTGTTTTTTTTTGCCAGTATAATGCTGATTTTTATCACAGCGGCTTTGTAGTGTAGTTTCAAGTCAGGGATAGTGATGCCTTTGACTTGCCTTTGTTTCTCAGGATTAACTTAGCTATTCTAGGTCTCTTCTGTTCCCACATGAATTTTAGGAATGTTTTCTCTAGATTTTTGAGATATGCTAGTAGTAATTTGATCAGGATTGCATTAAATCTGCATAACAGTCTTGGGAGTTTGGCCATTTTCATGATGTTCGTTCCTCCAATCCATTAGCAAGGGATATGTTTTCATTTTCTGATACCCTCTTTAATCTCTTTTGTCAGAGTGCTGCAATTTTTCAATATCCAGACCTTTTATTTCCTTTGTTAGATTTATTCTTAGGTATTTCATTTCTTTGGATGCTATAGTGAAGGGTTTGGTTTCCCTAATTTCTCTCTCAGTGAGTTTGTTTTTTGTGTGTAGGAATGCTATTGATTTCTGAGTGTTGACTTTGTATCACTACTGTATTTGGTTATTAATTCTAGAAGTCTTTGATGGAGTTTTTGGGGTCTTCTATGTAGAGAAAATTGTCATCTATGAATAATTATAGTATAATTTATTCCTTCCCTACCTTTATTCCTTTTATTACTCTTTCTTATCTAATTGCTATAGCTAATGTTTCCAGAACTATATTGAGTAGGAGTGGTGATAGTGGACATCCTTATTTTGTTCCTGATTTTAGAGTAAAAGCCTTCAGTTTTGGTCCATTTAGTATGATGTTGGTTATTGGATTGTCATAGATGACTTTTATCAGATTGAAATAAAGACCATCTATTCCGATTTTCTGTAGGGTTTTTAGCATGAATGAGTGTTGGATTTTATTGAAAGCTTTTTCTACATCTATTGAGATAGTCATATGATTTTCATCTTTGGCTTTGTTGATATGGTGTATTATGTTTATTAATTTGCATATTGTCATTATTGCTGTCTCGATTTCCCCTTAAAGTCTCATGCAGTCATGGGGCGGGCTTCTAGAGTTTGTGATTGATTCATGGTCCAATGCTGGGATTATGGGTGTGAATGCTACACCTGCCCTCGGGTGGGTAGTTCTCATACAATATAAGGGAGGGAAACAGGCTCGCTTTATGCTACTCCCTTTTGTTCCTGCTTCTTTTGCTCTTTTCTGCTGCCATGAACTGTTGACCCCCTTGGTCTTGGAGCCAGCCAGTTGTGGACTGAAACCTCCACAAACTGTGAGCTAAATAAACCTTTCTTTTCTTAATTCTTGATGTCAGGTATTTTGTCTCAGCCATGAGAAAAATGTAACCAAGACACATGTTGAACCATTTCTGCATTCTTGGGTTGAATCTGACTTGCTGATGGTGTATCATCTTCTTGATGATTTACTGCATTCTGTTTGCTGGTATTTTATTGAGAATTTTTCCATCTGTGGTCATTAAGGAGATTGGCATGCAGTTCTCTTTTTTGGTTGAGTCTTTCTCTGGTTTTCGTATCAGAATAATGCTTGCTTCTGGGAATGAGTTAGGAAGAATGCCTTCACTTTCAATTTCATTTAAGAGATTGATGAGTATTGGCATTAAATCTCCTCTAAGATAATTCAGTGGCGAATCCACTTTTTTTTGTTGGTGAGTTTTTCACTCCATTTTTAATTTCATTAACTGATATTGAGTTATTCAAAACTTTTATCTCCTTGATTCAGCTTTGGTAATTCATATGTTTCTAGAAATCTGTTCATTTCTTCTGTGTTTTCTATCCTATATGAGAAATGATTTCTTAAGTAGATACTGATGATCTGAATTTCCACATAGTATGTAGTGATTTTACCCTTTTCATTCCTCAGTACATGAATTTGAGTCTTTTCTCTCCTTTTTTTTTTGATAAGGTTGCCTACGAAGAGTTTATCAATTCTATTTATTCTTTGAAAAAAATTGATTCACTCATTCTTTTTATTATTTTCTTGGTCTCCATTGTGTTAATTTCTGCTCTCACCTTTAAAATCTCCTCCACTGGGCTTGATTTGGTTTTTTTTTTAATAGAATCTTGAGGTGCAGCTTTAGGTTGTTTATCTGTGCTCATTCTGTTTTCCTGGTGTAAGAATTCACCACTATAAATTTTCCTCTTAGCACTGCTTTCATTGTGTATCACAATGTGATACAGGTTCCAGTGTGTTGTATTTGCATTTTCATTTGATTATAGATATTGTTTAATTTATCCTTTAATTTCATCTGTGATCCATTGGTTGTTCAAGAGGGTGTTATTTAAAATTTCCATGTGTTTATGGAGTTTCTGCAGTTTCTTTTACCATTAATTTCCAATTTTATTGCACTATAGTCAGGTAATATGCACAGCATAAGTTAAATTCCTTTGCATTTACTTAAGCATGTTCTATGGTCTAATATATGGCCTATTTTAGAGAATGTCCCATGTGCAGCTGAAAAGAAAGTGTATTCTGATGATGTTGGGTGGAACAGTCTGAAAACATCTGCTAAGTCCATTTGTTCACAGGTTTGGTTCAGTTCTGCTATTTCTTTGCTGGTTTTCTGTCTAGTTGATGTATCTCTTCGTGAAAACAGTGTATTATGGTCTGCTATTACAATTGTGTTATTTGCTATTTCATGCCTATTAATATTTGACTTACATAGTTGGGTGCTCCCATATTTGGTGCATTTATGATTGTTATTTCTTCCTCTTTAAATTTTCCCCTAACAAGTATGTAGTGACCTTCTTTATCTCTCTTGGTCATTTTTGGTTTAAAGTTCACATTGTTTACAAACAGAATAGCTACCCCTGCTTTTTTTTGTGTTCTTGTCACATGGAGTATTGGTTTCCAACCTTTGACTTTTAGTCTATGATTTTCTTTTTGACTTAAATGTGTTCTTCTATACAGCATATTGTTGGATCTTATTTCTTGATCCATCCTGCCAGTCTTTTGGTCGGTGATTTGAGACCATTTACATTGATGGTAATAACTCTTATTATTGTCTTGCCTTTGTCATGTTATTTTCCTGCTGTTGGTTCCCTACTTTTCCCTCTGTTTAATTGTTTTCCCTATTTAGTTGTTTCTTTCCATTGGTGTCCTTCAAATGGTGCTCATTTTTGTCTAGAATATCTCTCAGTACTCTTTCAGTTTTGGTGATGTATTTTTTCAGTTCTTCTTTGTGCTGGAAGTATCTTATTTCTCCATTAATTTTGAAATATGGTTTTGCAGGGCACATCAATATGGGCTGGAAGTTCTTTTCTTTTAAGACTTGAAATAGCTAACTCCAAGATCTTCATGACTTGAGGGTTTGTGTTGAGAAGTGTACCATGATTCTGATGGGCTTTCCCTTGTAGGTTATCTGTTTCTTTTTCTAACAACTTTTAATATTGTGTTGTTGTGCTGGATTTTGGGGATCTTGATTGTTCTATGTCTGCGTGTAGATTTATTTTGGTTATGGCTATTTGGAGTTCTACATGCCTCACTTAACTGTATGTCAGTTTCTTTTCCAGTGCTTGGGAAATTTTCTGCTGTTCCCTGAGCAAATAGCCTTTTTATGTCATTTGTGATGACTCTTGCTTTTTCATTAATACCAATTATTCTTATATTTTTGTATTGTCTTCTAGCTTTTGAATTATTACTTCATATTTTGCTTTATTCAAGAGATCTTTCATGATTCCTCTCTGCAATCCTACCTTCAAGGTATGAAAATTTGTCTTCAGCTTTGTTCAAGAGGTTTTTCCATCTTTCCATAGAATTTTTAAATTCCTGGATATCTATTTGAATCTGTTTCTTGTATTCTATTTATTTTCTATATTGATCATTCACGGTTTCCATCCTTTTCCTATAATTATCTTTTTTAAAATCCATCTCTACTTTAGATTTTCTGAGCATTTCTTTTATAAGTATTGACATCTCTTTTTCACCTGAGAAATTATGTCCAATCTGATTTTCTCTAGAGCCTCATGAGTTTGTTTCTTTTTTAAAAGTATTTCTTTTTTTCTTTTAAAGAGAATAGTAAAAAGAAAAGAACAATAGCAAAATACCAGCATCACAGACAAAAACAAAACAAGGCAAGACTTGTTTGTTTACTTCTGCGGCTATCGTTTCGGAAATGTCAAGTGCACATCTTCCATTTCCCTCTCTCTCCGGGACCGGGGATCGAACTCAGGGCCTTAGTGCTTAGCGGCAAGCACTTAGCCCACTGAGCTGTACCTCCAGCCCTATCTCATCTCCTGGACTTTTTCTGGGTATGCTGGAAGTCTGAGATTGTATTTTTCTTTTTCATCTTGTCATTTTCTATTTCAAAATTTGTTTATTTTGTAAAAATGTGGAATGCTTCATCAATTTCCATGTCATCTTTGTGCAGGGGCCATGCTAATCTTCTCTATATCATTCCAATTATTAGCATATGTGCTGCTGAAGCAAGCACTACATTAATGAATTTTAATGTAAACACACAATATTTTTGATTACCCTTTTGTATTAGTAAAGCAGCATAAATAATTTTTTTCCAATTTTATGTCCATCTTTTAATAGCTTGGCAAGCACTGTGTTTCACTTTACCAAGTTGACCCACCTCAACAAAAATGAGGCCAGGAACCATGATGTAGTTCCAAAGAACCACTCACTTTATGAGCTATTGCTCAATATTTAGCCAATATTTCTCATTATTTCTTCATAAATCATGTTTTCTGGTGAAAAAAATCTCAGGTATTGCCAAAAATATAGTATGCCCTATTTTTCATCTTCAATTGAAAACTGTCTTCAAAGATAGCATAGATATTTTGGTGGAGTTTTTCTGTTTTGAAACTAGTAGGCATGCATACTCAAAAGAAAACAACATGTATGAAATAGTGCTTTAAAATGTAACTTTAAGAGTAAATATATAATTTTTTCATATTTGTGGTTAGCACTTCAAGTTGCTATTCGTGAATGAGCTTCATACTACTGCATCCCACATAAGACATCCCAGATGTAAGCAGACTGAGGTATAGTCCCCACCATTAAGGTTGTCCTCCAGTGGGCAAAACTGTCACAAAAAAGTTGTTATAATTCTATCAAACCAATGCCATATCGGTAAGTGAACAAAGTGTCACATGATATGCCGTATAAGTACTGTTTCAATTAATTTTAGGGTCCTAACCTATAATTTGGGAACTTTATTTTTTTATTAATTAAAAGTCCCCCCCTTCATAACAGAGAAAAAGAAGGAAAAATAAGCATTCTCCCCCCTTGATAACTGGCTGTGCTGACTGTGGCTCTCTGAAGAATAAGGTAGAGAAAGGTTGGAGTTTATTTGCAAGCTCAGAAAAGAAACCTTGATTAACTACCAAAGTTAATTATTGGCCTAGAAGTAGAATGAAGGAGCTTGCTGGTCATATTTCTGCCACCTGTTTATGTATAATATGCAACTATGATATCAAACTACTAAAGACCTCATGATCGCTTCACCAAAATTATCATCATTTGCACTTTATGAAGCAACTCTGCTCTGAGAATAGTAGTTTCCCTCATCTTTTCTATTATTTTCTGAGAGACTGAATTATCTGTAGGGAAAATTAAGAATTTACTTGGCCTTGTGTTACTAGTTCCATTTCACAGGTAAATGAGACCCTTAGCTGGTAGCTAGAGCCCATCCATTAGCTTTGTTCTTGTTAGTTTTGTGACCTTCTCAGCAGATAAAAGGAAAAAAAAAAGATTTAATTTTAAAATAGGAATTTTGAAGCCCAAAAGCAACCAAAGAAATCACAAAAGAAAACTAGAAAGATGTAGTAATATACATTTTCAAAATGAATATTTAAATGTATCAAAATCATAAGCAAAGGCCAGCCAACCTGCAGAGCAAGAAAGAATATTTTCTAAAACTATATCAGAAACAATTTACTTACCAGGTACACACCAATCTACAAGGGTGAAGTACAAATTAAACATTGCCTCAACCTGTAGAGCTGAAGAAGAAGCTGCATATCATTGTAGTTGTGTCATTGTAGTTGTGTCCTCACCACCAAAATTGTCTGTGGGTTAAACAGGTTTATTCAGTTCAAAGGCCCATACCTGTCTGCAAGGGACTCAGGAAAACAGGAGAATACCAGTACGTCTCATTATCAGCACCAGTGCCTGGGCTCCTGTATACTGACAATGTATAGGTGTACTGATTACAGTTTCTATACATTCCAATGTGTGTGTGTGTGTGTGTGTGTGTGTGTGTGTGTGTGTGTGTTGAACCCTGGAACTTTGGCTGAGATACACTCCCAAGACTTTCTGTTTTATTTTGATGCAAGGTCTTGTTTCTTTAAGTTGCTCAGACTGGGCTTGACTTTGAGACCCTCCTGTACTAGCCTTCCAGAATGCTAAGATTAGAGGCAAACACAAATTCAGTGTGCTCTTGTTCACGCTAGAATCTCTGTACAACTTCCAGTAGTTTAGTATTTATAAACACTTCTTTAGCAAGTACTCCATGCCAGGCAATCTTCTAAGAACATTATTAATATATTAACTTATGTAATCCTCATCGCAACTGTGAGTGATAATTTACTATTACTAGCTCCATTTCACAGGTAAGAAAACTGAGAAGTGGAAAGTTGTAGTAGTTTCTCCAATGTCACATAGCAGCTAGTATGTGGCAGAGCAGGAGCTGGACTCAGCCAGTCTGAGTCCAGAGCCTGAGCTATTACAGTGCAGAAAGGACAAACTCACTCCCCAGAATCACCCTCTGGCAAAGAAACCCATTCTTCCATTTCTGCATGTGGACCCACCTACCTGCTCTTGATTTTACCAAGCAAGTCTGCCACACAGAAATTAATAGAGTCCATACAGTAAAACACAATTAATGCTTGGAATTCTGCTGAACCAAGAGCTCAATCTTTAGAAAACAGAATAAAAATTGAAAAGTTCAGGTAATTATAAAGGAATGAAATGATAATCATGTTTTTCCCGATTGACTTTTGTTTTCCCCAAATGTGTGTTTTGAAATTTTAACTTTGGCTGTGACCACAAGTTGGAAATAAGGCTTTTAAGGCTGCTTCAGGTGATGGCCTGGGGACTGTCACCCAATGAGATGGATGTCCTTCAGATCACAGGAAGAGGCCACCAGGGAAGAACATGTGCAAGCAAACAGCCACTGAGGACAAGAGAGAAGAGGTCATGTGATACCAGGAGAAATGAAATCTGCCAACACCTGAACCTTAAACTTCCAGCCCTCAGCACTGGAAGAAAGAAATTTTCTTTGGTTCCAGTCTGTGGCATTCTGTTATGGTAGCCCTCACTCTCTGAGCGCAATGCAATATTAATGAAAAAATATAATTAACTTCAATACAGACCATATTAAAGATAATTAGATATGTATTCCTGTCTTGGTTACTTTTCTTATTCCTCAGACAAAATACTTAACACTCAAAGTTAAAGGAGGAAAAGTTTGTTTTGGTTCACAGTTTGTAGAGGTTTCAGTCCCTAATCAGCTGGCTCCAAGGTAGAGTAGCATGGCAGAGGGACATCGGAGAGGAGAAGCAGTTCATAGGAGGCAGGAGACAGCAAAAGAAAGCAAGAAGCCAGTGACAAGCCTCTTTCTGTCCCTTATATCTACACCCTTAATCCTAGTGTCCTTAATCCTAGCATTGTACCATGAATCAATCCCAGCATCACACACTCTAGACCCAGCTACCTCCGAAAAACCCTACCTGTGACCACAAGAGGCTTTTGTGGGTCATCTAGACACTAGCCACATGTCCTATGCCTATACCCTTTAAAATTTTTCTAAGGATGCAGTTTTCTGGGAGCTCGAAAAGTTATGCAAATCATCTCAGCACTTACACGCATTCCTGGAAATCAAGAAAGCACCCATTTCTGATTCAGTTTCTTAGTGAACATAAACAAAAGAGTATTTCCTTCCTGTGAAGAACCAATCCCTCTGCAGTCCACAGCTAAAATTGCACTCCTCACTGTAACTGCATCTCTGGGACAAGGCTCAAGCTTGCTGCCCAAGCCACACACGCCCTACAGATAGGTTTGTTTTGGCTGATTCCTTGGTTTGTTTTTAATTTGCTCCAGTTGCCAGGATTTTAACCTCATAGTATTTCATATAAACTTTTGAGTTTTGGTTTTTTGGCCAAATTCTGGGCCCATACATCGACTGAGTAGTAGCTTTCACTGCAGATCAGCGTGTTGTGCCCTGGTTACTCCAATGACTGGTCCCCTCATGGTTTCCACTGCACAGAGCCAAGGTGGTAGTGACTCTGTCCTATGGTACTTGGTCTGTTGTCTACCAGTCATGGCCTGTGCCATTTATTTGCTTCTGCCCAAGTTTATGTCTGCATTTGAGTTCACATCGCTTCCTTCAAAGCAGTCCCATAGCAATCTGGATCCACGATTCAGCTATCACCATTATTATTCAGCATTATTCTAAAAGTTTGACAACAAAATGAAAACAAAATGAAAGATATAAATATTGAATGGAGAAGACATATTTGTAATCATTTGGAAATGATACAGTCATATATCTGGCTAACTCAATTCAAATACTATTAAAATAGTAATTTCAGCAAGATGATGTATTATAACAAATACACATACATCAATAACTGACTTATTTAATGTTAGTAATTAGAAAATACTGGGTTGTTAAAAAATCCAATTCCTAATGATAAAGTGCTTGTTATGTAATAATTAACCTAATGGGAAATTTTTTGTACCTACAGGAGGAAAACCATGAAACTTAAAGTTGAGAGTTTATTCTAGTATACCTAAGAGTTTAATACATGGCAATAATGGCCTTTTGAATTGAGGAGGAAAGGGTCGGATTGTTCCATAAATCACAGTAGGTTAATAAGGTAAATACAACTGCAGAAAAAAGCTAAATTTCCAGCTGCAACCCATGCTCATAAACATATTGAAACAGTTTTACATGGAAACAAAAAAGTGAGTGTTGTGTTCATTTCCATGGAAGAGTCTTCTGAGCTATGTGAAATGATACAGTGTTTGGATACTTAAAATTTAAGTAACCTGTACAGTTAAAGTTAACTTATTACAAGATAAAGAACAAAACTAAAATATATTTGCATCATGTTAGAGTTATCTACTTCATATTTTTCAAATAATAAAGGATAAGAACAATAATAAAATAAACAAATATTTGAATTAGAACTTGCAATAAAAGGGGAAAACCAACAATACATTTTTGTATATCTAAACTCACCATAATACAACAGAAAACAATTGTACATCAAATGCATAACAAGCAAATATTATTTGTTTTTATGTCTCTATCAGTATTGTTTATTTCAGAATCATCTAATATTTTGTGATTTCTTGTCCTATTGTCTATTTTTCTACTTTCTGTTTTTCCTGAACTTAATAATTGCTTGCTGATTGATGTTTGATGAATTAGATAGCTCTTCATTTCCTTACCTTTCTATTCCCATTCACTTTTCACCGGGTACATTGTTGTCAAATTTCATCTTTCAGTCCTTTAGTGAGGTGGTGGTTTGGGAGACACCAGGTATTAATTCCTAGAGCTATTTCTTATTTTGTGACTGTTTGCTTTTTACCTCTCTTGACTTTCCTGTGTAATATGTCCTCTTACCTCTTTTAAAGTGATATTGGTAGTTTATGGTTTATGCTTATTCTACTTCCTGTATTATTTCTACACCCTGGCTTCCTTTTCTCTTTGCTGTTTTGGTCTCTGGCTGTAGTGGAATTCCTCACATGTCCTAGGATTCTCATCTATATGTTTACACTGTTCAAAAAACTGAAAAGCTAGTTTGGCAACCATAGGCATGGCAGAACCAATCAAATGGTAGTTAGTGAGTTGGAAACTTGGTTACTTAACAAACAGCCAATGCAAGTTTTTCTTTTAGGGTCATTAAATTTCTCCAGAAGGTAACCTTTTAATCACCTGCCTCATTTCCAGGGTTCTGGGAGCCAAGGGAAACATCAGCAGGTCACCAGCAGGGTTTGCTCCACTGGTCTCCTCAGTTGCCATACAGTTCCTGGGCCTGGTCCAGTTTGGGGTCTGTAGCATGTTTTCTCCACAGTGTGTCTTGTCTTGGGCCCCTGGGGACAGGGAGTTAGGTATCTGTGATGAGTAGTCAGGAAGCAATCTGTGGATCCCACTGTTCCTCGTCACAGGTATTCAACCAACAATGTAATCCACCATCCTCCTCAGGAGTGGTAGATGCCTCCCATTCCTGAGACTCCTAAAAATGCCATGGATAGGTCAGCCTCCTTCCTGTTGGCCTCTTTGGGGTAAGGTTCCAGACTCTGTTCTGCCAAGGCAATACCATTTATCCACCAGTTTTGTAGCTTCTGGAATTTTGTTAGTGTCTCTTACTTGCTTTTCTTTCTAAGTCTGTTTTTTTGTTTTGATTTTTATTGTCACTTTTATTCTACTAGCAGTTTAGGAAGTTGCTGAGGTAAACTCTTGGGTTCAGTCTGACATGTTCAGTTTTCATCAAGTGTCACAGTCACAACAAAAAGGGCAATTATTTTTTTAAAAATTATTGGGGGTATTCAGAGTTATTTATACCTGAAGAAGAGCTTAAATATCTTCTGTTTTCAAATTGTGACTGTCAACATAGAGAACTAAGACAGAAGATGAATGAATAGCCAGGCATACTCAGGTTGTTAGAAGCTCCTCAGGGCTCTGGATGCGCAACTGCAACAGAGGCCTTGCAGTCCTGACTCTAGGACCTGCTACTGACCCGGCCCTGCCTGCTATCACAGTCTTCAAGACTGCACCCAAACGCCTGTGTTCTATCCCGTTGACCCCAGCCTCTGGATCATACTTGGCTGGACCAAGGAAGTGGATCAGATCTAATCTGGGCAAAAAGTCTGCTACGGGAATTTGGAAGTGGGATCCAGAGATGCTACCTACTCCGAGATGATCTTTTAAATAAAAAGCAGAAAACTCATGCATTGATAGTCATCCAACTTCTGGACTGTAAACAAAAGTCTTTTATTAACTTTGTGCATACTAAATAAAAAGACAAGAAGCATGTGGATGTGACTTCCTGTATCACACATCCTTTACCTTGGGTTCGTTTGTCCTTAAAATGGTAAGTTTGCCATTTCGACCTGTATTTCCTTAGAGGAAACGTTTTATGACAAACTGTTTCAACATTGGTAGAGACAGCAGATGAGATCCACCTGTCAGGGTACAAAGGATATTGCCTGCATCCTGAGATGGACACCTCAAGATAACTCTACAAATTCTAGGTTGTTGTGGTCTTAAAATCATCACTGAGCTAAACCTTTTTGCAAAAGGGAGGAGGACCTAGAGATGGAAGTAGTGGGGAGGAGGATGAGAGAAAGAATTAAGATGTGTTCTGTCCATGTACTGACTCCCCACAGTGAATATGGTCATTATGTATAGCAAACATGGACTGATTTTAATGCTCCTATAAAGAAAGAAAGAAAGTCCTGCAAGGAAATTGAAAGTTGTCCAGGGAGATAAATTAAGAGAGAAGGCAGGAGGAGGAGGAGGCCTCACATGTAGGAATGTATGAGAAAATATGGAAACAAGCTACCAATGTCTGGTAGTGTTGTGTTTTGAGGATGAGTGATGAGGGTAGCCTATGACATCAAGCTTTAAGGGAAAGAACAACAAAAACAGAAAACACCCAGTGCCCCTATTCCCTGCTGGTCTCCTTCCTCTGCTCTTTCTGGGTGAATAAATGGCTTCAGTGCCTTTCAAGTGTCAGCTGGTGGCTTCTAGGGCTTTCTGTAGCCCTCCGGGATTCTATGGCTTTAGGGGCACTCGAAACTTTCCCAGTGACTTACTCACATGCGCATGCTTGGCACTTCATAGCACTTCCACAGCATTGGTCCCATCTGTCTGCAGAAACCTCTTATTCGCATACTTGGGAGGTTGTGACAGAGGTAGAGAAGGTTGCTGATTCATTAAAACCAGAGATAAGGAAAAGGAGAGCTTTTTGGCCCAGACTCAATGGCTTGCTGGGAAAAAGTGGGTGAGTGGGGTTTCCTCTGTTTCTGAAGGGGCTAGAAGGAGCTATGTCTGTCCTGACCAGAGTTCTGCAGCACATTTCCATGGCTTCAGACACAGACAGCTATAGGCCAAGGGGAAAAGTCAGGGAGTCGAACTAGTGAAAATTAAGGAGGGGAATAAATGTAACATATGCATTTTCTTTTAAAGAGAATAATAAAGAAAGAACATGAGCAAAATACCAGCCACATAGACAAAAAGAAAACAAAGCAAAAATGATACAGGGTTTTAGAACAAAAGGATAGGAATTCACAGTAGTTGTTATATTAACTATTGTTATCTTCAACAAAGTTGCTTAGATTAGCAGATGTAAAAACGCAAGATTGTTCAAACTATCTATGTGCTTCCTAAAAAAGAGAGTGAGAAACTTCTTATTTACTCTTGAATTATTAGCACATAGGATAGTGCTAGCACGACACATGCATTCAATGTTGAACAATTAAATGACTTGCACCTAGAGAGAAAATTTCATTTTGGGTTTCTCCATCCTAATTGCCTGAAATATTCCCAGCCCATAGAATGAAAGAGAAAATAATCCCCATCCAACTCAGAGAGCCAACAGAACTGTGAATCTACTCAAGATCCAGTGCAGGACATAGAAGAAGTGAGGATCATTAGATCTGAATTCAGAGTCTAGCTATTTAAAAATAGAGGTCACAAGAAAGTTACTCAACTCGTCAAGCCTCCATTTGCTTATCTGTAAAAAGGAGTATTTGGAGGATGATAAGACTAATCAAATGAAATAATAAAATCATTTCCATAGTACCTGACTCACAGCATGATCTAATAAATACTAGATCCTGTATAAGCAGGAAACTTCTTCACTAAAAATTCTCGATAGTTATGAGCAGGAGAGTCTTAATTCCCCCCTCCATTAAAAACATAGGATATTTTTGTGGGCTTGACTATTTAAAATGCATGCTGGTGTGCTAACTTCAATTGTAATGAGACTAAGGAACCAGATCTGAGTTGTTTGACAATACCTTTCATGCTGAGATTATGACTTTCTTAAAGGAGGGATTTCTATGACTCAGGAACTTCAACAAAACTCCATAAATATAGAATGAAAGACTGAAAATACAGGACTCAATCCTTTGATGTGGCTAATTATAATTTTCCTAGAGAGCAGGGAAACTTTTCCCCAGGAGAATATGAGCTCTCCTCTCAATGCCCCAACTAAAAGTGCTGTCAGACAACACACAAAGTTAGGATGACTCTCCGCAGTCCTTTCTCAGTTTATACTTGCGATTCTGGTTCATGATGACCATGACTTCTAGACTTCAGTCAAAAGACATGGATTACATGTGGAATTTGCTCCAGGAGCTACTTTGATTTCTTAAAGCTCACTAGCTTATGATCCCATCTACTTTACAGAAGTCTGCATCCACTTGTTTGCCCCTAACAAGTAAATTTTCAGATTATTGTACAAGATGATTGTCCTTTATGAGGCTAAAATATTCATAAACTCAGAGGGACTGAGCAGAGTTCCTTGGCAGTCCATGTTGTGGGAAGGGGTCATCCATCAGCCCTGGGAGCCTGTTATGGTTTATATCTAGGTACCTGGCCCCAAAACCCTCATACACTCACAGATGAGGCTTTTGAAAAGCGATTGGATAATAGGACTCACAGCTAACTTGCTGTTAAGAGGTGGGGGCTGATTGGAAGAGGCCGGTCACTGTGTGTGTGGCCTGGGAGATTATCTCTCCCTTCCTGGCTCCTGCCGTCTCTTTGCTTCCTTCCTTCCTTCCTCCATGCCAGGAGCTGTTTGTCCTCTGCCATGCTGCTCAGTCTTGGAGCTAGCTGCCTATGAACTGAAGTCTCCACAAACTGTGAGCCAGAATAAACTCTTCTCCTCTGAGTTGCAGATTCTAGGTATTTGTCCCTAGTGACAAAAAAGTGACTAAGACAGAGCCCTGCAGACCTCTGCAGAGCATCCCTCCACCGCAGTTGGCTACATCTGATCTCCAGGCTTTGGTTCTGCAAGCACAGGAGTCCATAGGGGCAATCTCACCCTTCCTTTAATTCCAACTCCTCTTTCTTCTGTCCCTCTCTCATTTTTATCTCTCTCTCCTGTTCAGTCTGTGGACAAAATGACTTCATCATTCCCTGTGCTCCTGCCTCAAGCAAGGCCTTTCTGTGTGTACATTCAATTATTCGTAAGTGGGATATATACCAACCCCTGGATCATCCTTTCTTTTGAAGCTTCTCACAAAAACAAAAGTGGGCAAGAGCCCTAGCCAGGGCTGAGAAGTGACTACAGGACACCCAACAGCTTGTCTGTAGCCATCCATGGAACCCACCTGCAGTGTCACCAGGGAGTACTGTCCACGTGGCAGGAAAAGTCTTGCTGTCCTGTGACAGAAAGACAGATATCTAAATACACAAATATCCCACACTAGGGGCCAACATTAGCCAGAAGGCGCTCTCCTTGTCTCAAAAACTAACCCATGTCTAGAACATGTTGGTGATTTGGCTGACCAGAAGAGAATTAGATATAGAAAGACAATGTCTATCCAGTTGGGTCAAGCCAATTATTAAGGACTGTGTTCTAGAATTTCTCTATGTTTTAAAAACTCTGTCTACAGAACATAATGTTTTAATCTTAACTTTATCTGGGCAGAGGCTATACTGGAAGGCATTCCAGCCCCTCACACAATGAAACAAGCCCTTCCAAGAGACATGTCAATTAGGCATTGTGGTGGATGGATCACTGGTGGTCAACTTGTAATACCCAGCTGAACTGAACCAGAGTGGTGCTGGGCGTGGGAGGCCCCCCTGAGGATTGTTGCCAACAAAATAAAAAGAACTGGAGAAGAAGAAGAGAAGCTCTTGGGAGCTGTCAGGGGCTATTGGTTCTCATGGAGGAAATTCGTCATGCGGATTTTCCTGATGAACACAGCTGTTCTCATTGTTGAACGAGCTTGGGCCCTTCTTGTAGCCAAGTATGACTATGGTTCACTTTGGGGGAGCTCTGGTCCTTACTTTGAGCATCGCTTCCTGGCTCCAAAGGAGAAGATGGTGCACTGTTCAATGTCCTGGAGAAGCTTGTCACGCTGGCTTTATTGATGCAGATTTGGCTGCTGTCATTGTCTGAGGAGCTCAGGACCTCTCTGTTGCTGAGGATGGCTATGGTCCTTTTCTGGGGAGGTCTGGTCTTTGTCACTTCCTGGATCCAGTGCAGATCCCTCAGCCTGCTGGCAAGGATCCTTCATCCCGCAGGCACAGACTTTCTAGACTGCTCCACTGATCTTTGGGCCTTCCCAGTGCAGATCTGTGAAAGAGGCCTGCATGAGACATTGTCATGGGCCCCTGCTCCCCAGCTGGACTCGTGGAGAGGAAGCTATGGGGGGCTACGGGCTCTAGGTCTTCAGTTGGATGCATGCAAGACATTACCAAGAGATTCAGGCCTTTAGCTGGATTCTTTGGGTCTTTAGTGTGTGACCAGATTTCCTGCACTCTCCTCTTGGTATATGACTCTTTGGGTGACTATTATAAAATAATCCTATAAATCATGTGTCCTATATTATTTCCCTTGTAAACCCTGACTAAACCAGGCATTTTCTGATAGCAGGAAAGCTGATTTGTTTATTGTACTAGAAAATGAACAGAAAAAGAAAACAAGCTCTTTACATATAAAACTGTATTTTCGGGAAGCTCAAAGGGGGAATAAAACCATAACAATCTGAGAGATCTGTATAAAGGCCTTCTGTCTGAAGAACTTTTCCTTAAAAAGAATGAAACAAAATTTGGGCAGAAAGGGCAATTTCCTTTCTCGGGGCCAAGTGAAGGGCAGGGAATCCATTCCTCCAGAGGATGCCCAGCCACCCTGCAGGGGTGGACATGTGTTCTTGGCACAGGGGAGGGATGCTGTCTGTCAGGCAAGTTCATAATTGCAAGACATATACCTTGAGCCACCACACATTCCACCCAGTGCAACAAGCCTCCCCCAGCCTCTGCAGGGCAAGGTGTCAAAGTTGTGCCCACTGCGGTGGTCTCAGCCCAAGGGTAAATACTAAAGTGAGTGCAAGAAGCCAGGAAGGAAATGATCGTTACTATGTTAATACTAATAAGTGAGATGGAATTAAGAATGTGTTTAACCCATGTTGTCAGAGAAGGAAACAACTTAAAGAGGAAAAAGAAATCAACAGTGTCTTCATAACATTTCTCTCGATGCTGAGACAAAATACCCAATGCTCAAAATTAAGGAAGGAAAAGTTTATTTAACTCACAGTTTGTGGAGGTTTTAGTCCATACTTGGCTGGCTCCAAGGCAGAGTGGCACTTGGCAGAGGGCAACTGTTCATGGTGTTGGAAACAGCGAAAACAGCAGGAGCAAAAGGGAAGAGCAGGAGCGAGCCTCTTTCCCTCCCTTACATTGTGTGCAGGCTGCCCACCCCCCGGGGCAGGTGTAGCACTTGCACACATAATCCCAGTGTTGAACCATGATTCAGTCAAAAACTCTGAGGCCTGCCCCATAATTGCATGAGGCTTTGGGGGGACATCTAGACATAAATCATAACAAACAATATGATTATTGATTTTTTTAAAAGGCCAAGACATAAAATTCACATGAAGTGAGAATCAAAAGATTCCCTCCCTCTATCTCTCTCTCTGCCTCTCCACCTCTCCCTCCTCCCTTCCTCTTTCCTATTTTCAGAATGGACTCAAGCATGCCGCTTTCTTGCCCCTCTCCCTTGCATATAGCTTCACCTGATATATCAGAGTACTGATTTGCTTAAATTTTTTTTTAAAAGTCTCTTGCAATGAAAGACATACTGCCCTGTGTCTTTCATTGTCCCTGCTCGAACACACTTACTGCGTTGTGCTTGCCGGAAGCAGCTCTGGAAGTCTTCCACGTCTTTATTTGTGCTGTCCTAGTTGCTTTGATGTCCTGAATTATTTCAAAACGTTGATCTTTCACAGTCCTTTCGATTTGGGGGAAGAGCCTGAGGTTGCACGGTGCGGGATCCAATGAACCAGGCGAGTGAAGACACACCGCGATGCTATCAGGAGCCCGCCTTTCTGTTGGACGGCGCTGGCAGGAGCATTCACTACACCTTTTATCACACTTCAGTGAGACACAGAAAAGGACTCCTGAATTGCTTCAAAACGAGGCCAAAAACGGTGCAACATGTGTGTTTGAAGAAGGAGGAGTGCGTTGAGGAGGGTAACTGGTACTGTGTCTTTCACTGTAACAATTTTTTAAAAGTCAACATTCACCCTGTGCTTCAGTCACACCTCACGTGTCTCCAGGCCCCTGAAAGTGCAGATCACTCTGCACATCCCTGTGCTCCACTGTGGGGGACGTCGGGGGATTCAGATTTGGGTCTGTAAGGACAGAGCTTTGGGGACAGAGAACATAGAGGAGCACACACTGACAGCTATGTGAACCTATGAGAGTCATTTTTCCTCCGCACCTCATTAAATGTTGCAACACCATCCTTATCGTACCCCCCGGATACTCACACAAAAGCCATTTGTTTGGGAGTGGACGTGGTGCTTATTTATTTGAAGGAGCCTGCTGCATATTCATTGGGTGCAATAACACTTCCCATCCCTCATTCTGGAATGCTTTCACTTCAAAAGAAATTAAATTTCTGGTGACAGAGAAGGAGGTTTAGAAATGTGCTAGTCTCTAGATGCCTTTTTTTTTTTTTGAAATAACTCCCAAATCTTGCCTGAGCTTTGGGGATGTTTTCCCAGCAACTTTCGTTTTCTGCAGAGCAGCGCGGGCTTCTGGCCTTGCGCACAGCTCTGAGGCTGGCTTCGAAGCCCACAGTGGTCAGCGAGTCAGGGTCAGCATGTCGTTGTCCCCCGTCGTCCCCGCTTCCCAGCCCGCCCAGGAAGGAGGCCCAGGGCCTGGTCGCGCTTCTCCCTGCCGACACCAGGAGGCAGTGCGGGAAAGCAGCAAGCCCAGCCCGCCGGGGACTGCACAAGCCATGTCCTTCACGCTGCATCCCCAGCTATGTGGTCAAATTCTGTACACCGGAGAATTTTTAAAGGAACAGTCAAGTCACCAGTAGTGTCAATGTGTGGTCAGGAAGGAGAATACTCTAAAAGCTCTAAAAATCGGCAATTTTTTATTTAAACTAATTATCCAGTTTCCTCATACCAAGCACAGACACAGAATTCCCTAGCTAGGCCTGCCCTCCCCGCAGAGCTTGCAAAGCACAAAAATGACATCATGTCCCCGATTTCCTGAGTAGTCCTGGAGATTCCCACAGTGGAGGAAAGGCTCCCGCTCCGCGGGGCATGTGTGTGCTTGCCGAGGATGCCTGGAGCCGTGGCGAGGATTCAAGCTCAACGGTCTGGTTTGTGTCCCAGGACGTTCACTTTACTCCACTAAGGTTTCCACAGAAATCAGAGCCCAGGCCTCACAGACCACTGCTGAGAGAACCCTTAAAGGTAGAGATTTAGCAAGCCTGCTCCCTGCTTTGTCAGTGCAGAAAGCAGGACATGAGGTCTGAAACCCCAATATAATGTGCACCCCAAGCGTAGCCCTGGGGTTACACCCATGTGTTCCAGCTGAGGCCCCGTTCAACTTCCTTCCCCCAGTGGTGTGTAAAATCCAACCTATGCTCTTGTCCTCCACGGGGTTAGCATTGTTCCCCTTGTTATTTTTTTCTCCCATCTACACCTTGAGCCCTTGAGCTTTCAAGGCAGGGAGGCTCTTCACCACTAGACCTTCTCAGCCCATCCCTCTGCAACCCTGTGGGTCTTGCTTGCAGTCAGTCTTCCCCAGCAGTTTCCAAGATGATGCTCATTCTTCCCGTTCTTTGCTGTTCTAATCTTTCCTTCTGACACCCCCTAGATTGACTATTTGCCTTCATTGGTTCTGAGATTTCCCCTCCGGGTTTCCTTTTGCTTACGCAAGCACATTTGCACTCTCCAGGCAGTTACATCCCCACACAGCTTGACTGAGGCTTCCTCTCCCATGGAAGCCCTTCTATTCTTCAGCGGACTTTGACCCTCCCAGTCCTCCCCACAAAGGCCACACACTCTACTGCTTTGCTCATTTCCAAGGACCTCACCTCCTGCTAGCAGCACCTCCAAATGCTATGGTTCCCAACATCCAAGTCAAACTCAGAGTCCTCATGAAGCCTTCCCCAGCTCACCCAGAGACAAGTCTTTTCTTTCCTTTAAAATTTCCATTTGCAGTCCAATGCAAATTCTTTTCTAAAATTAGTTGAATATAAATATATAAATGAGAAACTCCCCAGAGGGCCTCCACTATGAACCATCTCTTAAAGTGTAGTCGCTGGCTTCCGTGTTGATCTTCCTCTGGTGTGAATGATTGAGGGCAGGACTCAGGTCACTTTCTTGGAGTTCACACAGGTTTTGCATATTTGGTGTCCAGTAAGCACTTTTATATAAGTAAATTCATAAACATAGGGCTGCAGTTAAAACCCAAGTGAACTTCCCCATTCACCCTTCCTCTGAACTAGACATAAAACATACTAACTTACGTGTTCTGTCACTCAATATATTAATGTTAATGTGTCAAGCATTGTGCTGCATGGTGTAGTAAATGAAACACACTTCCAAAGTGCTAGGGAAGACAGATAGTTTTTCAAATTGCAATGACACCATAAAAACATGCAAAGTGGGTGAAGTGGTCAGAGAAGGGCTGTGAAGACCAGGGAGAGGCTCATGACTGGTGGGGATCTGCACAGTGAGAGCTGAGAGCGGGGGAAGCAGGGCACCTTCCAGGAATGGAAGGAAGAGAAGCAGACTAGGGTGTGATGACCGGGTGGAACGGGACCAGATTCAAGATGCAACTGAGAGGCGGGCCGCGTGGGTCTGAGACCTGGTCGGGAAGGGTTTTCTTTGAAGTCTGTAGGAAGCTATTACAGGGTTTGGTCAGTAGGGTACCAGAACCCTGTTTTTAGATCATTTGTGCTTTTAGGTCACTCTGGCTGCTGTGAGTAGGTGGAGAGGGAAGGAAAGCAGAGGGGCTGGTGAAGGGACCACTGCAGAGACCCAGAGCTGGGGTAGCAACAGGGCGCATTCAATAAGGATCACAAGGCAACGAAAACATCCCAGGACCGGGCCCTGGTTTCTGGCTTAGCAGTTGGGCAAGGAGGGTTATTCTTTCCTAGACATAAAAGACTAGACCAGATTTGAAGGGAAAAATCTCAGTTGGCTCAAATTCTAAGTCTATCCTGAATTATAATCATTTATATGACAAATATTTAGTGTGTTTTTAAGAGACCTGTTGCATGCCAGATCTGCACTAAGTGTAAGAGTAAGGCAAAATCTCACAGCTTTTTCTATATAGTGAAGAAGGCCGACATAATTTTTGAAAAATTTAAAGGATCAGGGCAGGTGGATTCTGTTGGGGACTTTACAAAACAAAACCTTACCAATGTTAAGGGTTCTTTTCCATGGATGCTTTGTCCATATTTAAGTTCCAAAATTTACCTACCATTTTCAAATGAATGTTAGGAATTCATGGACTTCAGGTCCAAACCAAATGTACAACAACTTTGAAAATAGCTGCTCCCACTTTCTTCTGAAGAATCTGGCCTCCCAGTTTTCCCTAACCAAGCCCAGAATACTGTTCAGTCCAGTCCCTGAGGGCTGCTTTCATGGCCGGGCTTCTCAGAACAGGTGTTTTGTGTTTCTAAACTGATTGCTTTTAAGAGAAGGTTGAGATTGTACAATGTTATCCTATAACCTGTTAAGAAG
Organism: Dinomys branickii; assembly: GCA_004027595.1. Classification (NCBI taxonomy): domain Eukaryota; kingdom Metazoa; phylum Chordata; class Mammalia; order Rodentia; family Dinomyidae; genus Dinomys; species Dinomys branickii. Next base: position 24,716 of record PVLD010014288.1, read on the forward strand.
AGACACCAAAAATTGTCTCACTGGGAAAAACTACTTAGAATCATAGTTAAATCTTATTTTTTCATTCCAAATAAAGTTTATATCATAAGTATTTTCCTCTGGTTTATGACCAAATCATTCATCATAATAGCTTACTTAATAAGGGAGTATAAATGCTTCTCACTTTCCCTCTTTTTAATGTTTTACCTAATCTTCCCTGGCATAGTTACAATATGTTATATAACCAAATACATTTCACATTCATTAACTGGCCATGTGTGGAGAACTCAGACCCTGAACCCAAGTTAATAAAATACCCATAAATTAAAGTTTGGCCACAAGATCAACTGACAATTTATTGATAGCTCTCTTAAAATTTCTGCCTATGCCAGCTGAAAGTGTCATATTGTTAATGTATGTGATGATATTTTGCTTTGTACTTTGCTTTATACCTTGTCTACTTAAAGGATCTTTTTTTTCCCCTTTAATCTGCCCAGAATTAGATTCACTGATATTCTAAAATTTAGTTTCAGGAAGTCACATTGTAATAGGCACCTTCCTCATACTGAAAATGCTGGTGTCCTCAGAACACAGTTCAGGTTTTCTGAAGATGGTCCTCGGTCTCAGTCTTCACTCGCGTTCACTGTGTGCCTACTTCGGCTAAGCAGTGGTGGCCACAGACAGATCAACTCACTGTACTTCTGCCCTGCTAAGGTCTGATATTCACAGCAGTCATCCGTCTCCCTTTGATCTTCAGCTAGCATGAGCCCTTTCTCACTAAGTTGTCCTCTGTGGCTGATTTTTGATTTTTTAAACAGTTTGGACATCTCTAAAAGTGGAGTGCCACTGACACAGAGATAAGGCGCCAATCAATTTATTAAGTGGTTCTGTACAAAAATGGCAAACTTAACATGACCCTGGAGCAGGGCAGATCCAGCCCACCAGAAGCGTGAAGAAAGCTGTTCATCTGTACTTGTCTCTTGTGGCAGAGTACATCTCCATGCTTCTCTGGAGCAAAGAAACTTAGTAGAAATAATAGGACTTGGGTTTTTTAAATTTTTAATTAATAAACCTTAGTGGTCCTTTTTATTTTTACATTTATTTAGTTGAATAAAGAAGCAGGCTAGATCATAGGGATATTCTGTGTGTCATTACAGGGGACTTTTGTTCTTCTGAGATGTGATTTCAATGTTTTGTAAACCATTAAATATACTAGACTTATTATAATTTTAAGTTTCAAAGAGGGAGAAATGAGGGAAGGTAAATGTAGTCATTCATTTCAATCCAGTACCTCCTGGCAGTGGCCTAGAGAAAAACCAGCCTGAAAGCACTGAGTGTTTTCAGAGTTTTGTGTTTCAAAGCAAAATATATGAATCTATGAAAATAACAGCCATGATTGCTTTTCTTCCTTATTCCACCTGAATGCCAAAACAATAGGTTACTCTGAAATAAAATAACAAAAAAATTAATATGACCTTTCAATAATGTTGTGCCTAATAAAACATGCAACTTTTAGAATGAATTGGCCTGACTGTTGCACAAGACCAATTCTACATAAAGTAGACTCAATCATCCCTGCATTGTAAGACCAAAGAGCAAATGTAATTGAAGGCAGTCGCCTGTCAGCTAAATAGGAGAAGAAGCCTAAAGAGCCACTGACATCTCAGGCAGAATGCCACTGTGATGTGGTTACTTTTCTGTGCCAATTGAACTGGGGTAAGAGAGGTGGCAAAACATTCTTACTATATGGGAGTGAGGGTGTTTCTTGGCGAGGCAAGCTCTTGATTGAGCAGACTGAGTAACCACTGAGGGCTCAAACGCAAGAAAAAGGTTGAGAAAGAGTGAATTTTTTTCTCTGCTTGAATTGAGACGCCTATCTTGCCCTGCCCTTGTGTGTCAGTGCTTCTGATTCCTGGACCTTTGGATCCAACTGGGACTTGCACATTAACCCTTTGGGTCCTCTGGCTGGAATGGTACCACCAGCATCCTTGGGTCCCCAGCCTGCAAATGGGTCCCTACCCTCCATAATTGCTCAGCCAAGCCCATATAAGAGATGTCTTCCTATAGACTTCTTTTTATGTGTTTTTCTCTGGAGAATCCTAAGAGCCACACATGTGGGGTAAATGAGAAAGAAAAGTTATGAAACGCAAGGAATGATCAGGGAAATAGTTGGGGAATATTATGTAATAAAAGTCAATTGAGATGGACACTACAACATGGCAAGGCCCATGAGATGAGACAAATAACTGAATTTTTATTGACCACTATGTCCAGAGAATATGGATTATTCTGGTTCCCAAGGATGAAGGTTTTTCAGGCCTGAAAAGACCCCATTACCATTTCCCATACTGCACATAGCTCTTTTTCATGTGTCAAACTGTATTCCACCCCACATCCAGAAGTCATATTTCAGTCCCAACCCCAGTACTTCTGAATGTGACCTTCTTGAAATCAGGGTTTTGCATAGGCAATTGAGTTAAAATGAGGTTATTGGTGTGAGCCCTAATCGAATGTGACTTGTATCTTTATATGACAGTGACATTTGGATGCAGAGACAGACACAAAGAGCTATAAGACCGTGTACATGTACAGGGAGACATTGGCTGTGTGACTGCAATGAGATGCCCACAGGCCATGTGACATCGGAGAGGGCCAGCAAACAACAAAAGCAATGAGACGCAAGGGAGGGCGGAGACTGTAGACCTCCAGAGTCCTGAATGTGAAAAAAGAAAGTTCAATCATCTTAAGCCACCCAGTTTTGGGCACTTTCTTTTGAGGAGATGAATATACCCTCTAATCCGCAATCATACCAGACTAGCTACCAGTTGACATCCACCAAACTTGAACCCTAGGCAAGAAAATTTGTAGTCAAGAAGATGCCACTGTTTGGAGCTTCCTAGGTCTGGTCCTGACAGACAACTTTCTGCCCAAGTGTTCATAGAATGTCTTCTCTCCATTCCAATCAGACAGTCCTGCCCTCCCCTCCCGACTGCCCACCTATTGATGCGTAGTCTACAAGCAAAAAAAAAAAAAAAAAAAAAAAAAAAAAAAAAAAAAAAGAGTGAGGAGTGAACAGGGAACAGGGAAAGTGATCACAGGTCTGGGGTTGGGATCCAGGAGTTTGAATCATTCACCACTTACATCACAACTGCCACCTCCACAGATGCTGACTTGGCATTTTCCATGTGGTAGTGATCGTGCACAATACTCTTTTGTGGACAGGCACAAACAAGACAAGGAAACTACATCACGAAGGTGGTGTTCTGGCCTGATTGCACCCAGTCAAGACAGCTTAATCCTGCCCACTCTGAAATGTGGAAAGAGCTGTATTCCATACATGATTTGGAGTGATCTTTACAGCCTTTTAGTGAATACTCATCTTTTATACTGTAGGCACCTTAGTACAAATAAGTTGATCGTGAGTTTCGCAAAGCCTGACCTAAAAAGACAAACCGCCATACCTCCTCCCGGAGCTCCATGTGTGCTTGAGTGTGAGTGTGCATGGGTGCATCAGTGGGGGTGGAAGCGTGCACATAAATTGTGCTGTGTGCAGCGGGCATTTCCGGTATCTGGTCTCTTACGACAGCGCCCTCCTCTGAAGCTGTTAGGATAAGAGCTAATGTCAGAGGTGCCACCCAAAGGTGATGGCAAATTGATGAGCCTGTAAAGAGATTCAGAGGCAAATAGGGAAATGCATCGTTAATGCTATTAAATATTACTTAGCCTACAGCAAGCTGCATGTTCAACAGTTTAAACTTTAATTGCTAGCTGATGCAGAAACAAGGCTGGATATATGTAAATCCTATTGAAAGCTAATATCATTTTGGCTGTTCAGATGGATTAGCAGCCACTACAATTAGCAGCATGTGCAGCTAATGATATTAGGGAAGAATCCATCAAGCAGCAGTCTGAGCCTTTAAATCTGTAAAGAAGTTAAGGCTCTTCTCCCCATGGAAAGCCCTGCTGGGGAGTACTGCCAAGGGACAGGGCAACTCGAGGTGTAAGCCAAGCAGAGTGTAGAATGCAGGAGACTCATCACCCTGCTACCTGGAATTGTTCCCTTTTTTGCCCTTTTCCAGCCATTCTAGTGAAGCACCGTATAGCCTACTTCATCTTTTCCCCACTCAAGGATGTGATGCTGGGACACAGCGTAGAGGCACCAAGGGCCCATCTTCTGTACTGTGCCTGGTAGCTTACTCTGAATACTGTAATTAAGACAGTGAGGCAAGAGCAGGCCTTTTTCTCACATGGGGCCCTGTGGCAGCAAGCTGCTGAGCGAAGTACATGCTAAAATGCTTATGAATCCATACACAGTCCCCTGTAAATGTAGTTGACATTCAAAATTTCACATGTCTGGGGAAGTGGGTGGGAACTGTCATGTTCTGGGTATAATTTCTGTACCTGCTCTATAAAAATAAGTACTGGTGATGCCCTTCGAGGTCACCAACTGTAAGGTGCAATGACACAATGAAGGTGGGGCTTGATTCTCTTTCCTTGACTGGACAGTGACTCTTCCATTGCTAAGGATTTACTTTCTGACCTGGAGAAGTATTACAATGAAAGTACTGAAGTGAGAACTGCTTTGATTAGTGTATGAGAGGTTGTGGTTTCATTAATCTGATTCTAAAAGGCTGCCACCTGATTAATTATAACAGACCAATACATGTCATGCTAAAGATGAAATGTTACCTAAGAAATGTTAATTTCTAACTTTCAAAAGAGAACCATTTCATAACCGAAACTCTAAGTGTGTATATATATATATATATATATATATATATATAAAACTAATATATATTATTATCTTTATCTGTGAGATTACTTGTTTTAAACACACCAGTCAATGATTTAACATCTTAATTTTTAACTAATAAAAACTATGTATACCCACAAGTTGATTACTATCAACTAGCAAATACTTGCTTTAGTAACATCACATGAGAATTAATTAGTAATTTGTTTTCTGGAAGTAACCACACAGTGCACTATTTGGAAGATGTAGCTTTAAAAGTTGTTAACTGTTGTATGCTAACAGTTTTGTGAGAAACATTGTATATGGATTGCTGTGCCCTTGTTACTAAGATGTAGGGTGAGATACACTATAAATATATTTCACACAAGAAACCAGTGCTATAAGATGATGGCAAAAAAAAAAAAAAAGCCTAAGGAAATAAATGCCAGGCTATTCTTCTCGTTTCTCATTATTCAGAAGAAACTTTTGTAGTGTTGCTGATCTTGGGTCTGCCCCATGGGGATCCCATTTCCCACAGGCAGCAGGCCTCCAGGAAAGACTATTGGTACAGAGTGAAGATGATCTGTTGTCATAAACAGTGCTTTCATGTTCTGTTGAGAAAGCTACACTCAATAGAGGTTCAAACATGTCTACTCTAATGAAAACCTCTATCCCATTACATGTACTCCTCAATTTTTTATACAGAGCTGACATTAGAATTTTGTTGAGCGAAAACAGAATAGATGATATTTTCCCGATACACTCCTTTTCATAATAAATGTGTTAGTGTTGAAATTTTCCCCTCACCAGCCCTTCTCCAATCTGCACTGTACTCAGAAGCATGCTTTTTCACTTCACTAAAAGAAGTGAGTTTCTGAAATACAGGAGGTGTCACATCAAAGAAGGATTAAATGACTGCCTGTATATGTATGAAAGGCTGTAACAACCCTCAAACTAGGCTAACATTCATTAATCCTCAAAGTAAACAGGCATTTATTAGAGAAGGTGCACTGAGTCCCAAACTCTCTGATATAAACATACCTCTGGCACTGTCCTTAGGCTTAAGAAGCTCAGAGCTTATTGGGAATGAAATATATAGGTCTAGCCAAGATAGGGACAATCACACACAAAATGGGCATGTTACTTAGAGTAGAAGACATTAAATCTAAAGCGTAAAGTTAGATTCAATACTAAACCCCTTGATGGGGAGGACTATAACAAAGTTGTGTGGGTTATCAAAAGAGATTGTAGGTTTGTGGGGTTTCTTCTCTAGCAAAATTTAGAGTTTGCATATGGTTTGAATTTTATCTGTTGAGCTCGGTCTGAGTGTCCCAACAGTGTCAGGTCTAGGAAATACATGAAAACTGGGTAGCACTGACCTCTGCTGTGTCCTGTTTGGAGCAGATGCTGTGCCCTTGCAGCCCACTTTTTGGTCTGCAAACATCGGTATCCTCCTTTCTCTTCCCTGAAGTCTCAAGATTATAGATCCAAGTTTATTTCCGCAACTCGTGTTCATCACCAATCAGCTCATTTTTCATGACTATAAATGATTTGGCTCAGGAATGCTGAGTGATAAAATGACCAGAAAATAGATCCATGAATTCTCCTCTCCCTTCACTGTCAAAACCTTAAATGCAGAATATCTTGAATCCTGTCACTGGCCAGTTCTCCTTCACAGTGCAAGCAGAACAAGAGAAAAGGGCTTATTTTAACCTACTGTAGTATACACTTATGGGTATTGCTCAGGTAAGAGCTCTCAGAGGAGGAACACTAAATGTTAAGAAAAGTTATCTTTGAGTAGTGGGGACTAAATACAGAACAGGGAGTAAAGGTAACAACTGTTCCAGAAGGGCTGTGTTTATTGCACATTTGGAGGGATTTTTTCCAGACATAAGCCTGGACCATCCTGAGTGTTAATAGTGAAGCTTCCAATACCTCAAATCCAACATCACCAGGATGTCTTATCTTCTTATAAACTTGTTTCTCTTCCTTTTCTTTCCAACTTGCATCACATCTCACTTGTGACATAAGCTGGAGAGAGCTTGAGTTTTCCTTTTATTTCTTTCCTCACCTGTTACATCACATTGGTCAACAAAACTCACTTACGTTTCCCTCACAGCCACCCACTCACTTTTTTCCCCATTCTTGTCACCCCCTTAGTCTTCCTAGGTGTCATTTTTCTCTTATGCTATTGGCAATGGTCTTCTTCAGAGCCTCTCGCCTCTACTATTTTCCTAAATCACCTTCACATCCCCCACTACTGTGGAATTCCTGAAGTGCACTATTGCTTACAACTGTGTGCTCTTAAAAGATAGAACATGAAATCCTTGGGATGATGTCCAGTTTGAAATCAAGACACCAGGAGATTTTAGGCTCATGGCTCATCCTCATACGAAGATGAGCATAAGCTGTAGCCAAGCTGGATTACTCCCATTATACTGAAAATTTTATAATTCTATGTCTCTACTTATCCTGGAATGTGACTGCACACATGTCCTCCAACAGCCTCTGCTCCTTCATGGTGCAGATCAGTGTCACCTCCTCTCTGAAGCTGCCTCTCACCCCTTAGGTCAATCACTCATCAAGCAGCCATGAGAAGAACTTTAGGCCCAAAATGTCACCCTGCAAATATATGATCATTACTCATTCCTTCAAGAACATCCAGAGAGTGTCCACTGTACACCTGGCTCTATAACAGACTAGAAATGCAGAAATGAACAAATCCAGTAAGGTTAGTTACATGGAACTTTAATTTTAGTGGGAAAAATGAACAGGAGATAAAAAAGATCAAATTCATGAGTAAGTGCTGTGTCCACTAGAAAAATGATGGGCATTTGTGTATTAATTGTCAGAGGGAGGCTTTTCTCACAAGGTAATATTTGAACTGAAACCCAAATTAGAAATCTGTGTGGCTCAGAGTCAGTTTTTTCTGCTTTTTGTGCAGTTTTGTTTTAGTGTAGGACATTTTTGAGAGGAGAACTTGAATCCTAATTGTTTAAAACTCTTGTTCCTATATCAAAGAACATCCTAGGAATCTTTACAACAATAACAGCAAAACATACTGATTTTATCTGTTGCACCACAATAAGCCAACCCACCCTTGTGGTCCGGGAAGGGCATCTGCTTATCTCCCATGAGTCTGTGGGCCCACTGGGTTCAATGACTGGGCTGTAGTTGCCCAGCAGGTTTCACTCCACGTTCTTCTCACCCTTCTTTTCCTGTGGGAATGGCAGAGATTTATAAGCAAGCAGCTCCAGGTGGAAAGTGCTTCTCATAACTCCACATACAATGTGTCTGCTGATACCTCACTGGCCAAAGTGAGTCTCAGTCCAGGTGCCCAGACCACTGTGAGCCGTGAAGGCTGGAGTCAAGGATGCATGGAGAACTTTGCTGATGTGCAAATAACCTATCTAGATTGTACCACTCATTAGTCATCGTGTGTGTCATTGTAGGCTGTCCCTTTGCATGTCTTAGGCTTAATAGTCTCACATGAGGTCACTTAATCAGATAACCCCTCGACTCTTTTCAAGCTTGATATTTTCCAAGATCATTTAATTTTGGAAAACCAGATGGTATTTAGAGCAAATAAACACCCAATTTTGTTGTGAAAATAACTAAAGGCTATAATGAGCTTTTAAAAATGCTTTATAATGGCATATTAAAACTGTGTGACACTGCCATTGAGTGAAGATTTAAAAAAGAAAGAATTCCTAAATGGTGTATTAAGACTGTGTGATGCTGCCATTGAGTGAAGATTAAAAAAAGAAAGAATTCCTAATGGGGAAGGGCACTGTGGCTACCCTTCCACATGCTGGTCTCCAACTCTCACCCAAGTGGCCGGACACTCAGACACATGGAATTGTATCAGTCTGTGTTCTGTTGATAATAACACAATATCACAGACCAGGCAAGTTTTAAGCACAAGAGGTTTATTTTGGCTCACAATTCTTGTCCAAGGTTGAGGGGAGGCATCTACTGGTGGCTTTCTGGATGACAGTCCATGAGCACATGGTATCACACGGCTAGAGACAAAGATTGCATGCATATGTGCATGCATGTCCTCTGCTTACTGTCTTTTTCTTGAAGTTACCAGGACTCAATCATGGGGACCCCACACTGATGACTTTCTCTACTCTCACTCCCATGCAGCTCTATCTCCAAATACCAGAGTCAGATTAATCCCCACCTTCCAAATATCTTGCGATGGAGATTCAATTTCAGCACATGAAGGCTTGATACATTTTGATACAGTTTGATATATTCAAACACGGTCCAAACCATGGTAGTAACAGTGAAGAGTCTGGACTCTGGAGTGGGCACCCAGGTCCTTGGGCATGTGTCCTGACAAGCCCCTGTAGTGGCAGAGCAACTCCTCTTTCAGTGTCTGCTTTTTCACCTGTAAGAGGAGAGCAAGAGTATAGACTTCACATTATTGGTGTAAACCAGTAAGGTACTAAAATGAACTAACAACATGCTGAATGAAAACTTTAAAGGGAGCCTGGAACCCAGTGTTCAATAAATATCATCTGTGTGCATTATTTTCTTTTTCTTTTTTTAGGGCGGGGTACCAGGAATCAAACTCAGGACCTTGTGCTTGCCAGAGAGACACTTACATCACTGAGCTACATCCCCAGCCCTACTTTCTTAAGCTATCTGAAAGTCAGGTAAGTGTATTTCTGTATAAATATATATTCACACATACCCATATATACGTGTTATGTGTTCTCTGGATATGTGTATACGTACTATTTGATTGCATATAATGTAGAGATGTATATGTTTGTAATTAAGTACAACAATCTGCACAAGACCTTATGGTCTTACTTGCAGCCAGCTTTTCCTGGCTTCTGTAGACATGTGCATTTTCAATCTCTATTTCAGAAAATTCTAAGAGGTCCCTTGTCTCTCCACCTAGTCCCCGTTCTGGTTGTGAAAATACTACAGATTGGTAGGTCTTCTTCTTGGCAGATCTTCAAGCAGGTGAGGGAAAGCCCAGGAAGAATACATTTCAGTTTATGCCCACAAGAGAAAGTAGCAGCTCGTTTTATCCCTTACTGTAGGGTTTTAGGCATTATGGATATGAAATACGGCTGCAACATTCTTTTAAATCCTTCTAAGTAGCAGTCATCCTCCCCCCACCACATACTATTAAACCCTTCACAGGTATCAATCGTCGGGAAGTAGGAAGAACTGCACTTTAAAAGGATTTTAAATAATGTCTCCAAGAAATATAGCAGCACATTGTTCAATGGGGATTACTAGCCAAGAGTGTTCGAGGGGGGAGGATGCTCTTTAAAAGGTCTTTAAATAATGGAAGTGTGTTACTTGGCAACTTACTCAGAACCATTTAAAAAGCAGATATCTCTGCAGCACCCATCCAACAGGAGTACGTGTCTGCCAAAGGATCAGAGCAAGACACAGGACCAACGACAACCCCACACCCTTGACATTGCTGTGATACAAAGATTACAAGCTTCATCCAAAACACTGAATGCACCAGAGACTGACTTAGTAAAGAGATCCTCCCTCCTTCTTAGTTCAAATACCCTGGAGAACATTGAAACATTCACTCACTGACCTTTAGGGGCAAGCACACTTTCTGCACTTTCCAAGAGAGTCATGAGAAAAGAAACATTGCCCTGCTATCTTTTCTTCTTCACTCCTTCATGAAACCAAAGTTGAAGTCTAAAATCTCCATATTCTAAACAATCCACCCTCTCTTATTCCAACTGCTCCTTTTCCTACTCCATCCCTCATCCAGTTTCATTCATATCTCCAGGGCGGGTAAAGAAAGAAGGGGTATGGCATAATGTAGACATTGAGAGTTTCAGCTTTGGACTCAGAAAATCTGAGACTGAAATCTGACTTGTCAAGACTGGTGATTTTAGGAAAATGTGGCTACCCGTGGATCCTCATGCTATCTGTAAAGCAGAGTTTAAAGCATGCCTGCTCCTAGTGTTGCTGCTAGGGTAAAACCACTGAAATGTGCCTACTGTGCTCAAGTGCTTAATTTGCAGCCCTCAGAGGCTGTAACCATGGAGGTTCATTTGTGGAATGTGATGTTGGTTTCCACGTGCACAGAACATGCATTCTCTGGCTTGGTGAGCCTAGCAGGTGAGTCATAGAGCTGCTATGTGTTCTAAACACAGTTGTGTGTTACCTGAAAACAGGGCCAAGGAAGCTTTCTTCTTGAAATGGAGGAATAAACAACCAATTCAGTTCTCTTTTGTAGACTTCCGGGTCCTTCAGGCTATTATACAGACCTTGAATTGATTGCAGTGGAAGAAATTTTCTAGGGATCCTGTTTCCTCTCTTATCACAGACACAAGACATAAAATGGAACAGATAGCTAGAAAGACATGTGGATGAGCAAGCCCACTTCTGAGTATATAGCTGAAGGACCTGAGATCAATACGCTGAAAAGATATCTGCAATTTCAAGTTCATTGCAGAACTACTCACAATGACCAAGATAAGAAGTCCACCTGAATGTCAACTGATGGGTGGATATGTGAAAAGCTATATCACATCCAGCTAGCAAATACTTATATGGAATGCCATTTGGCCCTAAAAGAGAAGTACATTCTATCATTTACGACAACATGCAAGACATTAGGTAAAATGAAATGAGCCAGCGTCTATATAAAGAAAAAGACTATAGAATTTTACTTATGTGTGAAACATGAAACCGTCAATCATAGAGATAAAGAATAGAAAGGCACTTTTCAGAGACTGATGGGCTTCAGAAATGTTGATCAAAGTGTGAAAAGTTTCGGTTAAACTCAAGGTTTACTACCCAGCAAGTACAGTTAATAATAATAATGTACCCTGTATTTCAAATTTACTAAAATAATTTTTAGTATTCTCACCATGAAAGGAAAGTTGTTGAAGCAGTGGATATGTTAATTAGCTTGACTTACTCTTTATACACATACATCAAAATATCGCATCACACCCTTTAAATATGTACCCTGACAATTAGCATTTCTTAATTACACATAAATGAACAAATAAGCTCATGCTTCTCCTTTATGGCCTGGAAGCATTTCAGAAATAAGAAGTACTTTTGCTCACTGGCTCTTACATACCTTACATACTTGAGAAATCGTGAAGTGTTGGGGCCGGATCAAAGAACACCCCAAAAAAGGACACTGAGCTGACAGGTGAGTGGAAATAAAGCAGCTCCAATGATGTGAGGGAAAATGATGCTCCTCCAGCATTCAGACAGTGGAACAGGTCTTGTGTCATTGACCACAATGACAGAAAATCAAACTGAACCCCATTAAAGGGAAAAAGCCATCTATTTTCGTTAGCCCAGCAGGCACCTGAAAGCTGCTCTCAGTATGAAAAAATGGAAGGGCACTTGTGGAGATGGAGGTCTCCCTTCTAATGACTATGTTTGTACCTCCTGGAGAGGATGGATCTCTCTTTTAAATATGAGGGATTGATTTTGAAAATAGTCCTCTCTGCTGCGTTAGTTCCTTTCCTACCTTTCAATGACAAGAGGACATGATTAGGTGAGGACCTTTTCAGTTAACTGTGATGAACCAAAACAAGGGAACCATTTTTTAACAGCAAAAAGCTGGCAGAGCCTTTTATGTTCTGACGCTTTAATTCTCATATACTAAACAACAGTGCCACTGGAGCAGACATTTGAAGCAAGGAAATTGAGACATCAGATTAAAAAAAGAAAAATACATCTGAGACCACCTTACGGCATGTAAAGGAACTTTTAATAATATTGAGCTTTGGAAAGGAAAGGTGGAAATGTGCCCTTTAACTCAGGACCCCCAAACATGTTGGCTTCCATTGGTCTATATGAAGTCTACAGAGAACTTCTAAAAACTGTTGGGGCTTCACTATGATGAATGGTGGTTGTTAGAAACCAGTTACTGTTATTATGACTGCAATTCTGCCTCCCAAGCTGAAATAGAAAGGTGTGCATTTACATACCACTGAGCATAGAATATAATATATTTTTTCATAACCGTATCCTGATTTTAGCTTATTTTTAACTAGTTGGTAAAATTCTAATAATTCATGAGCCAATTTAGGACAGATCGTCATCTTATATCATCTCCTCTAATGAGAACTTCTCACTGTACCTGATCATGCTGTGTCCTCAAATCTGTTCCTTTAGCTGGTTATAGATATCCAGTAAGTCTGCAGTAGTTGCTACAATAAAGCAAAGATGCATGTTTATGTACTCAAGATAAGGGACCATTCCTTTGAAGATCAGAGCTCAAAGCCTGGCTTTTACTGGGACTATAAAGATTTCTTTGGAAGTGGAGTGTTACTGGCTGTGAAGCACTCAGTAAGTGTAAGGGAGGAGGGTGTTGTGGGCCAGTGAATGACTATAGAAGGTTCTAACACAACTTGAGAATGATGAGGCAGAAACTATCTTTCAAGTCCTGATGTACCCAGAAACTAAAAAATTATACAATGAGACAAAAGGGAGGGAAGAGGCCTGTACCCATGTTAAGTAACAATCTTCTTGGTCAGACAGTGAGTCTAAGCTTATGACTTTCTAACCCTGCTTTGGCATTTTTGCTCTACATAGAGGGAGTTAATCTGAAAAGCAACATATCTGTCCACCTGCTTCACATTGGGCTGGCTGCAGTTTGCCTTCCTAGGCTGGGTGGTTGCCTTGATTCCAAATCCTGCCAAGTGGTAGGCCACTGCTTAAAACATCCCCATGGCATCTCGATGATTAACTCAGCAGCTTGAGCTATTCCAAATGTTGCTCTCTTGTCAGAGAAAAAAGAATAAATACATTGGGTGTGAGTGATGGCCAGCCAGGGAAAGTCAGAATGTTTGCTCAGCCTCAGTTTTCTGTGAGCTGAACAGCTTTTCAAAGCCACTTTTTTCCTCCCTGCTCCAGATGTTCCTGAGAAAGATGCAAATGAGCATATTTTAATGTTGCAGAACTGTCAGATTCTATCCAAGGAATCTAACAATGCCATCAAGACTACTCCAGGACAGGGACGTCTGCACTGCCAACGACCACATATTCAGGGTTTATAACAGACATTTCCCATTTCATCATAATTTATTTTTCTTTTTCATAAATGCCAGTGCACATCACCCCATGGTATGACTACTGAGACTGTGCTTTTGGTAGGACTCATGATCCTCGTGGTGGACTGTGCTGCACAGATGAACAGCGGGCACAACACAATACATAAGTGGCCTTGTCGGGAAGCTCACCTATCTGGCTAGGACTACATGGCAAAGCCAGCATTTTCCCTTTGCTTTTTCCTCAGAGCATCCTTAGTTTGAGTCCAGGTCACATCATGTTTAAGACATCAACAGTTTCAACAGGTCTTGTTCTAACCGGGGACGGCAGATGAGCACTCCCAGAGTCACTGGGCTGATGTCCTGGCAGAAAGCAAGGGCATTGCGGGATCTGTGCCTGACCCTGACTCATTCTGTCCACGAGAGCCTCTGTCCTGGTCTGAGCACGCCAGGACTGGCAGACATTGGCCAGGAGCATAAACAGAGGAAGACTTTCAGACTTCAGCTAACAGAAAGAGTCTATGGATAGCAAAGGAGGACAGGAAGGGATCACACCTTCAGGGAAATGTATAACTGAACGGGAAATTTCCCCCAGTAGACCCAAGGCATGACTTCACAATGCCAAGACCCATTACAGCAGGACAGCTCATTCATCTACTTATTTATTTGCAAGTATCTGTATTATTATCTCCTTTAGGAACTTTATGAAATTTGACTGCTCCAGGTTTTATTAAAGTTTTTAGCTTGGTAGAAGCATAACTTAGGATTAAGTCTGTTAAGAATGCCCAAAATGAAAGATACATCTGTCAAATACCTGATTAGTTTTGGATACATTAGTTATAGCTAATGAACCAATATTAAATATATAACTATTAATTAAAGCCCATAATCTATTTATGATTTCTCGGTTTTGACCCAATATGTCTTCTGTTCCAGAAGATCATGCAGAGTATCCCCTTATATTTGTCCTAATGTCTCTTGATGCTCTGTCCAGCTGAGCTAGTTTCTCAGATTTTCCCCATTTTTCATGGCCTACCACTTTTGAGGAGTACTGTACTATTTGGTAGGCTGTCTCACTGTTGGAACTTCTCTGATGAGTTTCTCATTAGAGGACTAGAATTGGGAGTCATTAGGATGGAGACCACAGGGACATAATGCCGTTATCACATGATACAAGGGTACATACTATCAACATGATTTATGACAAGTTGCTGGCCTTGAGCCCTTGGCTGAGAGGGTGTTTGTTAGGTTTTCCCACTAGGAAGCAATTCTTTTGTCCCAGTTCTTTTGCACAATGTGTATTGTAGAAGCAAGTCACTGCATGCAGTCTATAGCTAAGAAGAAGGGAATGTGCTCCTCCTCTTGAAATCTGGGTATTAGGGCCGGGGATATAGCTCATTGGTACAAGTGCCTGCCTGGCAAATGCAAGGTGCTGAGTGTGATTTCTGGTACAAAAAAAAAAAAAAAAAAAAAAGGCTGGGTATTAATTTGGAATTCTACATGAGAGATTTTTCTCTTCTTCCCCATTTATTAGTTTATTTGATCATGTATTCATATCCATTCGAACACAGGGATATTTACTTTATAATTTAAGGTGAAATCCAGGGCCCCATTCCTTGTTTTGTTGCCATATTGTTCCAACTTTGGCCTTGGATGCTAATTCAGTGGGATCTTGTGTTCCACTGACACACATCCCTGGTCCACAGGGCCACTTCCTTCCTTTTCAAGAACTACATGATATACTAGAATGGTCTGTGTTGTGACCTTGGTCATTTCTCTAAGGAACTCTGAAAGCTGTTATTGAGAATACTGTTAGATACCAAGGCCTAGGTACCAGGAGTACTCATTGCTGTCAAATGTCATTTCTTTTAGGCTGTCTTATCTGACAAAGAAAAATATGTGAGTTTCTACCAACCTGTATATCTACACATATGTATAAACATTTCTGTATGTAATTATGTGTGTTAAAAATGCACATTTTACCTCACAAAATTTCATCTATAGAAGATTAAGAACTTGAATGGAAAGACCTTTCAGAGCCTAGTTCAGTTCAAATAATATATGGCAATATGTGGTTTATGCCTATATTGTTCTACCAAAAGAGAAAGCAATTCTCTAAACTTCTGCTGATATAAACCTACTGGATACACACAAACAGGTTTCTGCACATTATCTTACTCATCAAAAAGTAAATTCTGGGTTTCTTTTTAAAAATTTTTCTTCTTCATATCAACGTAAAATTTAAGATCAGGTACGCATTTATTAAAGTATTAAATTATAATTGATGCTTAAAAATACAATTATATGTATGATCAGCTTCAAGGAAATACTCTATGCAAATTCACTCTATTATTCCCATTAAAAGCAATTCACTGAAATTTTATTTAAATAATGCACTCCCCAGCGCATTATAAATTATATTAACAGAAATGTATAGGACACATTGCTCCTCTGTAAGTACATACACTATATTTGTGACAATCATCAAGCACTACTCTACTCTCTGATTCTAGGAGATCAGCTTTGTGGGTTCCTCATTTGAGAGAGAACATTAGTATTTGTCTTTCTGAGCCTGGCTTATTTCACTTAACATAATAACCTCCATCTCCGTACATAGTGTTACGAATGATACAATTCCATTGTTTTTGTGGCTGAATGGTACCCAACTGTGTATATATGCTCCATTTCCCGGATTCCTTCATCAGCTGTTGGATACCTAGGTTGACTCCATACTTCGACTACTGTGAGTTGTCGTGCCATAAACATGGGTCGGAAACACACCCTTTCAACACGCTCATTTCATGTCCTTTTGATACCCATCTGCTAGTGGATCCCTGCTCTTGGCATCTAGTAGAATAGCATAATAACAAAAATTACAATTCTAATTTTCCATATCAATTCACTAATGTTTTAGAGGCCAAAATGTTCCCCACTAGGAAAAAGATGTCCTGGGGACAATGTTCTTCATTAGCGGATAAATCTTTCTATTTGTGTGATATCTCTGTTTTGGTTTTGGTGGAAAATTTAAATTATTCATGCAAATTATCTGACATACTTCCCACCAGATCAGGGCCAATTTAATGACTTGCTTGAACTGAAGACTATAGTAAATGTGGTGCTGTGGAAGCCCAAAGGCTAGTTTAGGAAGGATTATGTAACTTCTCCCTATTCTCCTAGGACTCTCACTTTGGGGAAAGTTCACCATCACCTAAAAATACTAGCATCCTTGGGCCACATGAAGCCTCTCAGGTTACCACTTCCAGCAGAGCTCAGGAACTGAGTGATCCAGCCCCACCTTCAGATGCATGTGAGGAGTGCCCAGGTGAGTCTGGTCCCCAGTTGTCTCCTCAGCCTTTCAGGATTCCCACTGGAGGCTCCAGACATCACAGGGGTGGAACACCCTATCTCACTTGTGCCCTGCTTGAGTTTATAACCAAAAGAAGCCATTGACACAGTACAATTCCGTGATCATGCCACTGAGATTTGAGACGATGTATTACAATGTCATTAATAACTGCAGTAGCTTTCTTGCACTAACGGCAGACTTTAAGACTAGAATTGATGGCCAGGAAGTTATTTGAGAGCTGATTCTAAGAAGCATCAGCTGGAACAGAGAAGGGCAGGAAAGAAAGGCAAGTCAACATCGTGTGTATCTAGGATCAGGTTACCACTGTGGTCAATGCACACTGCTTGCTGGAACTCCTGGAAGATGACATAAGAAATGCGTCCAGTTAATGCTATCTACCTGCTCTTCTCCTTCACTAGTTGAGAGGTGCTCAGCACATTAGGATCCTGACATCGCACCTGCCCAACACATATAAGTTCCTAGGAACTTATGAAGGGTTGAAGGAACTTTACAAAAGAAGCTGTGGCCTTAGGAATGCTAAGTGCATACAGAATGTGGGTGGAGCCTCAAGCTCCACAGCAGGGATTGAGTTTCAGTCCATTGAAGATGACTGAGCCATGGCTGAATTTCAGTTGTCTACCAGTCTTTGGGAACGATATTTGAAATTTGGCGTGTATGATCACACATATATTTTTCCAGAGTGGGAACTCAGGATTTCTTCAGCTTCTTCAAATGGTCTGTGAGATTTAAAAAACAAAATGAAAGATGAGTTATGATACTAGAGTGGTACAATTTAGAGTCACACTTTTATACCAAATAATCAACAAGAATACTTCTTATGAAACAATAGATGTATAGTAAACATTAAGTCTTATACAACCACATTAATAATTACAACCAAGCCAACAATTGCTAAGAAAAAGAGGGATTGTGACACTTGGCAGAAGAACTTTAGCAGATGAAGAAATCAAGAAATATCTAAGAAAAAGTAGTCATATTTCAACCACTGCCAAGATATGTGGTTTTGTAAACAATACACATCTGGTGGACAGAGGGATAAATTGTCTTTACTTATAGTCCAACAGAGACACGTTTGAACACTTATTTCCCCACAATATTAACACTTTTTATTAATGTGATTTAATACTATGGTAACAACCATAATAAGAGTGAAAATTAATAAAACCTATTGACATAAAGACATGCAAAGAGTAAATGTGTTTTCATCATCAAACTTAAGCAATTCTTTTCTCTTAATCTACTCCCTTCAGAATCGAAACCAAGACACTAGTTCCAGAGAATGACTGCCCAGATTATTCAGTGTGGCCCCATGCTAGAATCTGGCCACATTATCCCATTTGTCAGTCCATTAGAATCAAAAGAAGGAGCACCACACTAGTTGTCCAAAATCATAGCTTCCTAAGCACATGGTTTAACTAAAATTCTTATTTTTTCAGTGAATCATGTTTGCCTTGGATATTGTTTAAATTTATGGCTGTTAGGTTAATCCATCATTAACCAGCTCCTACGTACTTCTCAAGAATTCTGTATAAAATCAAAGGCAGGAAAGGCAAGTGGGTTCAAAGGAGTGTAGCTTACAACTTCCTAACCCTGAAAATAAAATGGCAGAATTTCAAACTCTAGTACTATGGATGATACCATTTGAGTTCCTTTGATAAAAGATGTCTGCCATGTTATGTCTGAACAAGTTAGTCCCTTTTTAAAATTTATTCATTTTGTTACTAGTACATGTTTGCCATGCACAATGATCACATTCATTACAGGGAATTTGTATGTGTACATAATAGATCTTAATTATTTTTAGTTATCTTGCTCCCTTCCCTTTAGCCCTCGTATCCTTCCCTGAAGTGTAAATAAGGGGAAAAATGGAGGACAGATGTTAAGCAGTAGGAAGAACCTTTCCTCTTTCTCTCTACCCTCCGCCCACCCCCTCACTCTACAGATAAGTCACTCATCCACACATTGCTGTGTTTCCTGAAAATGTAACTCAATGATAATTTGTTCCTATGATGCTTATAATTACTTAACTGTAGCATCTACTGTCACATTCTATCATTTAAATCTCAGTGGATGTCTCTTCCTCCTCACTTAGAAAAAATATAGCTTGTCCCCCTCTACACATCTACATTAGCATGTAGTTTGTGTTTTCCTGACCAGGTTTAGTGAATTATAAAATGTCAGCTTCGAGAATCAGTATTCGATCTTAATTAGTTCAGTTGGAAGTCACTATATTGTATCTATCTGTCTCCTATAATGTGTATATAAAAAACACAATGTACTTTTTTATTTTAAAGAGAAAAAAACAACAAAATAACAACAGTGAAGAAAAATTTCCCCAAACAAGAATGTGTTGTCCTATTAATAAGAATAAAAAATGTAAGGTAGTTCTTCTAATTTTTTTTTCATCAAAGTTATATTTGAAGTATTTATTACTCTGTATAGTACAATAATTTTCATAAAAATATTTGGTCTTCCATCATGAAAATTGAATATGTCTTCAAAACATATAAATACTAAATTTATTTCAAATTCTTAGGCCAGTTACCTGTTGATAACACTACCCCCCAAAATTGAATTGTTAAGCATATCGGTTACATGGGTACATGACTATCTCAAAAAATGATTAGAAACATCTGATCAAAAGTATCTTTTTATCAGTAAGACAACAACGGTCCCATCACTTTAGTATCATGCAGTCAGTACTATCTTTTTTCTGACTTCCAAGATCCTACCAGTTCACAGAGCCACTGAAATTATTTGCACACCTGAACATCCCACTGTATTCCATAAAGATATGTAATCATTACTTAGCAATAAAAATCTCTAAAAAAGAAAAAAAACTATTTGTCTATGTTGGTATAAATTTGTAACCTGTATATAGATAAAAGATGATTGACGTGTATGTAAAAATATTAACCAGGACATAAATAAAAGATAAAAAGCAAGTTATAATGAACCTTTTCGCCTGTCTCAAGGAGGTATGACTAAGAAATGATATCAATCACCTACCTGTATAGGAACCTGACCAGGAAAAATAAAACTTCTAAACCCCGCTTCTCTGATGAGGATGGGAGGAGAACACCAAGAACACTTGACTGTGCTGGTAGGATTCTTGGGGCAAGGCTGGGGAAGGTGTCTTTCAAAAACCTCAACTTGCAGAAAAGCACAAACCAAGAAATGCACAAGGTCAAAGCTAAGTGGGAAGACACAACGAGAACCAAGCTCAAAGTCGTGAGGAAAATCCACATATGGTAGGTCCTCAATAACAGTTGAAAACTCAAAAACCAGCAGGCAAACCTTTGCACCAAGGAAACAAGAACTAGAATAATTAACCTCAGGTCAAGAAGAAGCAAAGACTGGACCATGGTGATCGCAACACACGTTCCCTGGGTGGTTTTCATGTATCTGTGCGTGGTTCTGTTGCGCTGAGTAAATAAGTGCAGGGCCCGTGCAAGTAGTAACGGAGGGAGGCTCTGGAAGCAATCTTTCTCCACCTACCAATGTAAGAGAAGCTGGTGGGAAGGAAAATCAGTGAGAAAACCCAAGCTGAATGGGAATGATGATCTAGAAGTAAAGGAAGCAGAAAGCATCAGAACATGAGAGTGTGCACAGACATCTGGGTAAGGAAGACAGGCTGATATTTAATGGAGAAACATTGTGTGTCTCACTCCGCAGCTTCTCTGTGTCAATCACCCAGCACCGGAAGTGCAAAAGGCTGGTGCTGGCTCCGTGCATTCGGAGATGACGCAGATGCACGTGTGAGATACCTTCAGTTTTCTTCACAAAACTGTGTAGTGCTAGAAAGAAGTGCATGCGTGGTAGAGAAAAAACTGTATATCACTTAGATTTAGCAGTAACATCGCTAGAGTTACCAACCCACAAAATCAGAATCCGTTGAAATATATACATTAATTTCAATATTTTATAGGACTCTATTTCCTGAGTACCTGGTCAAAGAGTAAAATGAAGATGGTAAATGTCTGCTTTCTAGACAAAAAATGAAAACATTTTATTTTAACGATAAGGCCCAGTATTTCCATCTCCCATAGATAAGAGAACAATCAACCTATCAACTTGGACATCTTTCATCAAGTCCTGAAAGAGTTTAACTCTTGGATAAGTACTTGGTTAGCACATAAAAAATTAAAGAGCCTTCATGAGCACCAAATTCCTTTCTTATTCTTAAATTACCAGGAGTATTTGATTACTGGCAACTATTTGATAATTCAATCAACAAACATTTCCATCTCTTATGTTCTTATCACTGTCCTGTAGATTTTATGCCCCATTGTGATCTTCAAGTTGCTGGTAGTTAGGAAGAAAAGGAGACAGAAACTCAAAAAAGAAACAAAAGAACAATTCAACATTGAGGGATGCTGCATCTATTAGAGAAAAAAAGGAGCAAGACACAGACTGGAAATAGCCACTTGGAACTGATGAGAAAGCACAAAAGAAAATGGAAAGAGAAAAGAGAACAAAAGCTCTTTGCTGAGCCAAGACAACATGCTAGGAACTAAGTTGTGTCCTCTATGTACATTAGGAACATTTTAAAAAAATTTACATTAATAATAAATAATTGATTATTTATTGAATGCTTTTATTTTCAATACTAGACGAATATTAACTTCTCTAACAGTTGCTAGGATTTTCCCCATTTTACTAATAAGGAAATGGGTACAGACATGAGGTAATGTGCCCAAGATCTTATAGATAAGCACAGCACCAGGATGAAAACTGGTGTGATCAACCTACAGACCCTATCTACTCACCCCTGCATGAGTAGAAAGGGACTCTAAATTAGGATGCTCCTATATTTCATGTGTCTTCTTCTACTTTGTCAGAGACTTTCCTTTGGATTGCCCCTAGAGCTCCTCCGAACCCTACTATATATAATTAATAGATCAAAGGTGAATGGATCTGTTGTATGTGTGTATTTTTAAAGATCTTTCTTTTAGCACAACTAAGATAGTCTGGCATTCTCTAAAGGAGTTAAGCAAAGACAAAACGCAATGAAAAAATCAATGCTGTAAGAAGATATAAACAGACCAAAACTAAATACAAAGTGTGTCAAAGCACCATGTGTTCAACTTGAGAACTTCCCATTCTTATTTTGAACCTGCTTGTGAATGGTCTTTTTTTCTAATCCTCTAGTTTTCTTTGACTATGATAACTCCTACACATTCTTTAGTATTTGGTTCAAGTCATGCCTTTGATTAATATACATGCACACACCCACGCACACACCTCTACATGCATGCAAATACACTTCATGCCATGGTCCAAGTATTCTCTTAAAGATTCATACTCAAATGTATTTGCCTTTATATCAGTACTCAGCTGAGTGACTGTTAAGAGGTGATGATGAGAGCTCTCACTGGTGGATAAATGCTGTTAATCAATATTGGTTGATAGAGCCAGTTGCTTGTCATAGAAGAGCACTCCTGGTCAAAGGAATGAGCTCAGCCTGATTCTTTCTCTGTCCCACAGGCTCATTTCCGCTCTTCCACCAGGGGGTGACACTCATCACATGCTGCTGCCATATCCTTGAACTTCTTGGCCTTTAGAACCATGAGCCAAAGTATATGGCTCCGACTTCCAGGAAGATGGCGACCAGGTGAGTGGCAGAGGGAAATTCTCCCAGAGACAGATCTCTTGCGTGTGGGTGCCGGGTCCACAGCTGTGAAATTCCAGCTGAATGTGTTGCTCTGCACTGCCTGAGCATTAAGGGGTCGGCTGGATTTGCCGCGGCAAGGAGTGGGCGGGCCCTGAGAGCTGGGCGCCCGAGGCGACCAGTACGGAGCGCGGTGGCTCCCCCGAGTCTGCGTACCCCCGAGGGCAATCGCAGCGGGACGGACCCTCCCATCTCCTGACCCTGAATGGCTTGCAGGCAGCCCCAGCCAGGAATTTTTGGCAGTGGCGGAGCAGAGCAGTCTCGGAGACCGCGCTCCTCGGGCAGACTCAGCTAATCTGGGCTATGGACCGGGGTCCTGCTGAGATCCCTGCCCCCACAGTCGGCACCATGCTCGGCCGGAGAGTGGGTACTGCGGCGGCTGTGGTTGGAGGCTCCTGCGAGAATGCCGAGGAGGCAGAGAAGCACCAGGGAGCGGCGCATCGCGGGCAAGGCACGACATATTAGCAATTTGGGGATCTCCTGCTGCACGATCCCAGGGTGAGTTGATTGGGCACCCTGACCAGATTTTTGAGTTGGGGAGAAGCTCCACCCAGCGAGGGACATCCGAGCAGCACTACTGACTGCACGGACCCCGGGACGAAAGAGCTGGCTGTGCGCCCTGACCGGTTTTTTTGGGTTGGGGAGGAGCTCCACCCAGGGAGGAGCACCTGAGTGACCCCCTGCCAGCACGGTCCCTGGGGAGGCAAGCTGTTTATGCGCCCCAGCCAGGTATCTGGGTAGGGAGTAGCTCGGCGCACAAAGCAGCATACGAGCAGCCTATTGAGCGGAACTCTAAGGTGAAAGCTTAAGGGACATTCTCCTGAAGAGAAGGAGTCATTGGAGCAGCCTTTGCAACAGATCTTTGCCTGGTGAACTGCCTGGGTAATTTATTGCTCAATATTTTGAATCTGATACCCAAAAATGGGAAGACAGAAGAACAAAACGCAGTCTCAGAACTCAACCCCAACCAGAACAAGTCCTGAATGCGAGGATACAGGGGAACTAGGAAGCCACATACCTCCAAATTCTGACAGGATTGCATCCGAAACAATGAAACAACCCCAACAGGCCATAGAAGAGATTAAAGCAGAAATAAGCCACATACCTGCAATAATCTCTCAGACAAAAAATGAACTGAAAACTATAATGGAAGAAATGTTCCATACACATAGAGAAGAAATAGATAAAAGATTAGAAGAAAGTAGGAAACAAATGGAAACGTTACAAGAGCAATTTAGGGATGAATTACCAAGAATGAAACAGGTCCAAAGAGATTGCCAGGATTTGAAAACTTCCACGGAAAGCTTGAAAAACTGCTTAAGTGAAACCGAAGATAGAATTTCAGACCTTCAAGACAGCACGGCAGCTTATGAGTGTGAAAGGAAGAATCTCATGATATCATCAAAGACACAAGAAAAGTCAATCCAACAGCTGCAAGATGAAGCAAAATGTAACAATATTCGAATTATAGGAGCGTGTGAAAGAGCAGGGGATCTCACAAACGATATAAAAGGAATATTTGATGAAATAAGAGCAGAAAATTTCCCAAACAAGGTAAAAGATACTGAAGTTCAGTTAAGCGAGGCATATAGAACCCCAATGATCCATAACCCAAAGAAAAACACGCACAGGCATATAATAGTCAAGATTCCAGATATCCAGCAAAAGAACACAATATTAAAAGCTGCTAGAGAAATGAAACAGATCACCTATAAAGGAAAGCCCATCAGAATCACAGCAGATTTCTCAACGGAAACCATGAAATCAAGAAGAGCTTGGAGCGAGATACTACAGATTCTGAGACAAAACAACTTCCAACCCAGACTGATGTATCCTGCAAAATCATCCCTCAAATTCAATGGAGAAATAAAATGTTTCCACGACAAAGAACAATTGAAGAACTTCATGAGTGCCAAACCAGCATTGGAAAAAGCACTAAAAGATATTCTAGACAGAGAAAAAAGAGACCACAATCCCAAGAACAACGATAGAAATAACTCCCTACACAGAACAAGTAAACATTCAGCAAAAGAAGGAAAACAACAACAAGTAAATA
This sequence comes from Dinomys branickii, assembly GCA_004027595.1. Lineage (NCBI taxonomy): Eukaryota > Metazoa > Chordata > Mammalia > Rodentia > Dinomyidae > Dinomys > Dinomys branickii. The sequence continues at coordinate 49,535 of PVLD010014288.1, forward strand.
ACATGACTAGAATAAGCCAACATATAACTATTATAACCACTAATGTAAATGGCCTCAATTCACCAGTCAAAAGGAAAAGATTGGCAGAGTGGATTAAGGAACACAATCCAACAATATGCTGTATACAGGAAATACATTTTACGCAAAAGAAAATCCACAGGCTGAAAGTTAAAGGATGGAAAACAACTCTCCAAGCAACACGTACCCAGAAAAAACCAGGAGTAACTATTGTCTTTGCAGACAAGGTAAACTTCAAACCAAAAGCAATCAAAAGAGATAAAGAAGGCCATTACATACTAGTTAGGGGAAAGCTGCAAGAGGAAGAGATAACAATCCTAAATATTTATGCACCAAACAATGGAGCACCAAACTTCACAACTCAAGTCTTAACAAACATGAAAAATCAACTAACTAATAACACTATTTTAATGGGGGACCTAAACACCCCTCTGACACAAAGAGACAGGTCAACTGGATGGAAACTCAGGAAAGATATAACAGACCTGAACCAAAAGTGTGAACAAATGGACTTAGTAGATGTATAGAGTGTTCCACCCCACAACATCAGAATACACATTTTTCTCAGCTCCACATGAGTCTTTCTCTAAAATTGACCACATTCTAGCCCATAGAGCATATCTACCTAAATGCAAAAGAACTGAAGTTATCCCATGCATATTATCTGATCACAGTGCAATGAAACTGGAAATTAATGACAAAGGGAACTGCAAAAACCGCATAAACGCTTGGAAATTAGACAACAACCTGCTGAATAAGCAATGGGTCACACAAGAAGTTAAAGAAGAAATTTAAAAATACCTACAAATAAATGAAAATGCAAGTACAACCTATCGGAATCTGTGGGATGCAATGAAGGCAGTCCTCAGAGGGAAATTTATAGCAAAGAACTCATATATAAAGAAAATAGAAACACAGCAAATAAGTAACTTAATGCTGCACCTCAAACTCTTAGAAAAAGAGCAACAAGCCAAACCAAAAGCCCAAAGAAGGGAGGAGATTATAAAATTCAGGGCAGAAATTAATGTAACTGAGATGAAGAAAAACTCTACAAAAAATAAGTGAATCAAAGAGTTGGTTCTTCGAAAGAATAAATAAAATTGATAAAACCCTAGCCAACCTTATCAAAAAAAGAAGGGAAAGAACTCAAATTCATGCAATAAGGAACAAAGAGGATGAAATCACCACAGATCCCACAGAAATCCAAGAGATCATTAGTACCTACTTTGAAAATCTTTACTCCCATAGGATAGAAAATTCAGAAGAAATGGACAGATTCCTGGAAACGTACAAATTACCAAAATTGAGTCAGGAAGACTCAAAAATCCTGAACAACCCAATATCAATTAATGAGATTGAAGATGTCATAAAAAACTTACCTGCTAGGAAAAGCCCAGGCCCTGATGGATTCACAGCAGAATTCTACAAAACATTCAGAGAAGATCTAATGCCAACACTCCTCAAACTCTTCAATGAAATCGAAAAGGAAGCAACTCTCCCTAACACATTTCGGGAGGCAAGTATCATACTGATACCAAAACCAGAGAAGGACCCAACCAAGAAAGAAAACCATAGGCCAATCTCTCTAATGAACATAGATGCAAAGATACTCAACAATATACTTACAAATAGAATACAGTGAATCACAAGGAAAATTATACACCACGACCAGGTAGGATTTATTCCAGGAATGCAGGGATGGTTCAATATTCAAACATCAATTAATGTAATACATCATATCAATGAAGCCAAAGGAAAAAACCACATGGTCATCTCAATAGATGCAGCAAAGGCTTTCAACAAAGTCCAACATGCATTAATGTTAAAAACCTTAGAAAAAATAGGAATAGATGGCCTCTACCTCAATCTGATCAAAGCCATCTATGACAAACCAACAGCCAACATCATACTAAATGGACATAAACTGAAAACTTTCACTTTAAAATCAGGAACAAGACAAGGATGTCCATTGTCACCACTCTTATTCAACATAGTTCTGGAAGCATTAGCCAGAGCAATCAGACAGGAGAGAGAAATAAAAGGAATAAGGATAGGAAAGGAAGAAGTCAAACTATCACTATTTGCAGGTGACATGATACTATACATGGAGGACCCCAAAAACTCCACAAGAAAAATCCTGGAATTAATTGACAAATTCAGCAGCGTAGCTGGATACAAAGTCAACACCCAAAAATCAATAGCATTCCTATACACGAACAACAAACAGACTGAGAGAGAAATTGAGGAAACCATACCCTTTACAATAGCGACCAAGAAATTGAAATACTTAGGAATCAATATAACAAAGAATGTGAAAGATTTATTCAGTGAAAACTACAGTACTCTGAAAAAAGAGATCCAAGAGGATTTCAATAAATGGAAAAACATACCCTCCTCATGGTTAGGAGGAACCAACATTGTGAAAATGGCCATACTACCAAAACTGTTGTACAGACTTAATGCAATTCCCATTAAACTACCATTAGCATACCTCACAGATCTAGAGAAAATATGCCTCAAATTCATCTGGAACCAGAAGAGACCCAGAATAGCAAAAGCAATCATGGGCAATAAGGACAAGTCAGGTGGAATCACAATCCTTGACCTGAAATTACACTACAAAGCTACTGTAATAAAATCAACCTGGTACTGGCTAAAAAACAGACCTGAGGATCAATGGAACAAACTGGAAGAGGGAACCACAATGAAAAACACACTCAGCCACCTAATAGTTGACAAAGGGGCCAACCAAAATCACTGGGAAAAGGATGACCTGTTTAATAAATGGTGCTGGAAAAACTGGCTTTCCTCTTGCATAAAACTGAACATAGACCCCAGTCCATCACCATGCACCAAACTCAGGTCAAAATGGATCACAGATCTCAATATTAAAACAGAAATTCTAAATCTATTGGAAGAGAAAGTAGGTAAAAATCTTGAAGACATAGGAGTAGGCAGAGAGTTCATGAACAAAAATGAAACAGCAAGAGAAACACTTCAAAGAATCAATAACTGGGACCTCATCCTACTGAAAAGTTTTTGTACATCTAAAGAAATCACCAGCAAAGTAAAAAGAAAACCCACAAATTGGGAAAAAATCCTAGCTAGCTGTCCCTCAGACAAAGGTTTTCTATCTAGAACATACAAAGAATTAAAAAACATGTACCTATCAAAATTCAAAGACCCAATCCAGAAATGGGCATCTGAGATGAATACACAATTCTCAGACAAAGAAATACAAATGGCAAATAAATATATGAGAAAATGTTCCACATCCTTAGTCATTCGAGAAGTGCAAATAAAAACAACATCGAGATTTCATCTCACCCCAGTAAGACTGGCCAGTATGAAAAAGTCATCCAATAACAGAT